>KZ805325.1:28149-169246 GCA_003073855.1 Periconia macrospinosa | reverse complement strand
CCTGGATGGATGTACAGCTGAAAGTAGAATGACTCGTTCGCGATCGCAAGGGCGTGGCTTCCCGGACCTGGATCCTATTTGCTAGTTCTATACGCAAAGGCAAGCTAAAATGCTCTGGGCATCGCGGAACAATTGTAGTACCTAAGCACCAGTTTACAACCGCTATCTAGATAGCGTTAAATCTAACGAACATGCGTTCATCGGTGTGCACACAAATTCTGCCCCGCCCGTTCATTGTCTCCTTTTACATGCATCTGTAATAGTAGCACCTTCTTTCTTGCTTAAATTAAAGCAACATAATCGCGCCACTAATTATCTAGAAGCGTATTATGTAGAATTACGGTAAGAACCGGCTCTGCTATGTATAATGCTGCTAGCAACTACGGAAGTAAAAATATTTTATGCACAAGCCACTATATGCAGGCGCCATGCAAGCCATCTTCTAGTAATTATCGATCCCAGGAGGGTGGTTTGACATGCGCCACAAGGCATTTTCTACTGAGCGAGATGGAACGTAATATGTAGGTTTAAGTGAGGGATGTGACACAATAGGGGCGTCTGCACGCCCACTCGCCGCTGTCCAGGCCTTCTAACAAATGCCTCAACTGTGCCAAAGCATTCACTCAAACTAATCCCAATCGGATCCGATCCGAAGGCCTGTACCAGGATCGTTGATGAACCTGTATCGGAAAAAGGGTCCAAATTGCAATGTTTTCTTAGATTGTAGGTGCATGTAAAAAGTTATAGGAACAGAATGGATTTTTTCTAGAAAATTGCAGGCTTAAGAAGTTACACGATCAGCAACTGCATTTGCTAATCATGTCCCGCAGGCAACTCTCTGCCTAACCGCCCATGATGAACCCCGCGACGTCCTGGCCTAACGTACGCGTTGCTTCCTCGCGCCCCCCCACCTTCCCCAGATGCTTTGCATGTCGTTTTACAGAGGCCCCGCAAATCCGACTTAGCGCAATCACCTGCAGACAGCCTGCCAAAAACTCAATCCACCCTTCATAATCCTACTAAGAATTTAGAGTTCTATTATGCGAATCCAACGCTTCGGGGCTTTGCGGTTCCTCACAGCAGATTTAGAGATTCTCTTCGTACAGGGGGTAACGCATCGGGTCATACGCACTAGTATGTATCAAATCACAGTTAGCTATTCGCTCTTTCTCCGTCTCTTTCAATTGTATTATTCGTTGCTTAGAGAAATGCAACTACTGGGGTATGACCCGATGCGTTACCCCCTGTACCTTAGGGACGCTAATGCTTGCCCAATCGCAATAGTCACCTTAAAAGTGCTTGCCAAACTAAGCTTATCAAGCTTGGTGTGGCAGTTTGTATCTTTAAATCACGAGCTTTTGGTCCTGCTGTGTGTATTGTTGGAACCGCTGACGCTCCTGCTGAATCTGGTTGTTGAAGTTCTTACGCTCTAGTTGGATTTGGTAGGTAAGCTCCTAATACTACTTATGTAGTTCTTTTTAGTTATTCTGGCGCTAATCCATCTCATTAAGTTGATTTTAGAAATGTACGAGTTCAGCTTCGTACGCCCTGCGCCGTTGTTGTAATTGATCCTCGTAGTTCTGGCGCTGCTCCATGATCTGGATCTCGAGATCGTCGCGCGGATCTTCGAGCTTATGGATAGAATGGATGTACAATACAAATAGGATTTGATTAATTATATATGTAGTCTGATGGCAAGCACGAATGGTTCTGATACGGTAAATTGTGTTGACATTTTGTTTATGTTTGATCAGCGGATGAATACGTATAGATGAATCATGATTGAGTGGGTCTAGATAATGCCCTTATTTTTGATGCCCGGAATGTAGGGAAATAGCAAATACATATGCAAGTAGCGAGGTTCCGCATTGTAGCATGAAATTTGAGATAAAAGGAACTATACTCGATTAATCTTTTTAGAGTGAAGAGCAAGCTTATATAGCTCAGTCGGTTGTTTGTTATCTAAGTTGGATATACCCACTTTCTTCTTTTTTGATTGCTCTTCAAAATTCTTTGTTTTTCTAGGCCTATTCATTTAGTGTTTGCATAGGTACCAGTAATTACGTGTAGGGATTGGTGTTTGCTTTATCACGTGACAGATTACGGTGACAGAATCTCACGCATTCTCATATGTAAATGATTGTTTTAGGCGGAAGGAGACTTTTAGGCATTGTGCATCTAACTTAGAATTCTTAAACAATATATGAAAGATCACGAATTATAAGAAGAAATTGGAAATAGCCTCACGTGTTAGGCATTGATTCGTGTTCCTACAGGTGAGGCATATGGGTATTTTGGTTTCATGTATCACGTTCGGTTTATAAGCACGTTTATCTTTTAAAATTCAGTAAAGATCGAATTAATTATTGAATACCGTACCTTCAACGTGTTGCAGGGTATCAAATCAAACTACATTGATGTAAGTACAGACATAGGTACCAGTTGACATGTATATCCCATAAAAAATAGCAAAGAAATCAAAACCCAAATCTGTAAGAAAATAAAGCTCTGTTTCTTGCTGAAATATCTTAGCCTAAATGTTCAGAAAGTACCAGACTTAAATAATGAGTCCAGTGCGAGTTACCTCACCTTTCTTGACCACTCGGTCGCATGTGCTAATACCCTCCCCGTTAGTCGCCACTTGAACGACTCGAGAGTACAAACCCGTGTCCTTGTTGGTGTGCGCACGGCAGTGCTTCGCGATGTGCCCAACCCTATGGCAGTTGTGGCACTTCAAATGATCTTGGTCTGCGGCCTTCTTAGGGCAGTTGCGGACCAAGTGGCCCTCCTTGCCGCAAGCATAGCACTTGCGCTGCTTCTGCTCTGTAAGACGCTGCTCTAAAGCCTCCTTGCGCGCCGATGCCTCCTTAATACCCTTACGGAGGTGCCTAGCGAAGGGCGCTACGACGTCTATAACCTCGTTGTATGCAAAGCAGTCCACTGCAGTAGCATTCAAGAAGTATGAGACCATGGTTGGAATGCAGAGTGGTGCAATATTTGGGAAGGTCAAAAAGACGATCCCGACATCCGATGGACTAAGCACAAGCCCATTGTTCAAGCGAGAGCGGACGATGTTGTCTACATGCTCTGATAGAGCCGCATACTCAAGGACCTTGGCGTGCCTCGACAACTCGGCGAGGTTGGAAATAGTGAGCTTGTGAAGCTTCGTATGGCAATTCTTGTCCTTCTCGCCGGCAGCGATCCACTGACAGATCCAGCGTACTGCACCTTGCTTGCCGTTCTCAATAACCAAGGCGGACTTGCCGTTCTGGACGAGCTGCTTGTAGGCGAGGCCGGAGTGCTGACAGAGCAGGAGCGCGGATGCACCTTCCACAGCTATAAACGTGTTTCCGGTATTGCCGACTAATACGTTCACCTTTTGCGAACCCAGGTTGGTCATGTTGGGTTTTTTGGCAGTTGTTGTGTTAGCAGACATCTTTATGCGTGGGTTGAGTAGCGTTTGTTGTTGTGATGACTGTGTCAGAAATTTCAAAATGTTTCTTTGTAGATGTGTCTGAAGGGTTGTGTGCTGTAGAGCTGTTCCAAGAAGAACCCCAACACGCAAACCAGAAAAGTCTTATATACGCATGCCTGAGCCCCCAAAAACACAGATACTGTATTCAACCAATGTTAGCATTGTTCATCAACTTCGCAAACGCAGTAATTTGCATCTAAGCAATGCTGGCGTAAGGCATAGTAATGAGTACTTGAACGCCCCGTCTTCTGCGCTTCTCTTCCTCATTGTTAATCGAGGGGAAATATGGAAGGTAGCGTGTACATACATGATGGGGAAACTCTCACATGTTCGATTGGAGATGATGTTTTGTATTAAGGAAATATATCACGGTAACGGAGAAAAAAAAAAGCTGGCTTATGTATAGAAGAACGCCAATGTCACTGATATAATGAGCACTTTCATGAAGATCCAAGTATATATATATATTCTGCTTATATGTACCGGCGAACCGAAACCTGTCTAATGAGATAGAAGTAAGACGAGGCCGCCCTTGAGCTACCATGAAAATCACCACTCCCGAGGGGTGGTGTATCACGATGCTCTTCAACCGCTTGCTGAGCCATTGCTGGTTGTGGTCAGATTGGGTCATCTCGCCTTAGCCTAGATGATAAGGCCAGTTCGGGTCATCTCGCCTCTCTTGACCACACGATCACACGTGCGGATACCTTCACCGTTAGTCGCCACTTGGATTACCGGGAACCAGCCAGCGTTCTGACCGCGACCCTTCTGCTTGTTGTACGGCCCACGGCGAGTGGCCTTGATGTCGTTGGTCTTCTGCATGTCATATTGTCCACGCCGGGTAGCCTTGCTGTCCTTGGTCTTCTCCTTGTCATATTGTCTACGTGGGGTAGCCTTGATGTCCTTGGGGTTCGCCGCGGAGCAGAATCGAGCGACGTGCCCGACAACGTTGCACTTGTAGCACGTGGGTGCGGCCTTGACTTTCTGAATCGCCTGGACATGAGTTTTGTCGTTGAAACGGGCGTAGTAGTCTTCTCCACGTTTGATCAGGCGCGTAAGTGTCTGGTGAACTTCGTCCTTCAAGTCGCGATTGAAGTCTTCGTCTTCAATAGCGAGCTCCATGTAGGGTTGATAGTTGAAAGCCATTGGGTTCACCACGAGTTGCGCGACATGGGAAACCACCGACTTGGAAAGTTCCGGGATATTCGAGTATATCTTCTGGATGGCCGTTTTGCTAAGACCGTAGGGGATTCGGCCGCGCACTAGATCGTGGATCCGATCCATCAACGATTCATATTGCAGGTATTTGGCGTGCTGATACAGATCGCAGAGGTCAGACACGCTTAGATCCTTCAGCTTGATGACACACTCGCGGTCGTCCTCGCCAGCAGCCATCCATTGGCATATCCAGCGAACTGTCGACGTGTTGCCGTTCTCGATGAGAAGAACTTTTGCGTCTGCATTGGCGAGGTGCTTTTTCGCGAAGCCTGCGTAATGGCCTAGGAGAGCAGCAGCAGCATTTTCCACAGCGATTATGGAATCGCCGGGTTTACCCACCAAGACATTCACCTTCTTGCCGCTCTTGAGCTTTGCAAGGTTGCCTGGGGTGAGTTGAAATGGTTCGATAGGCTTGGCTGAAGATGTCATTCCCGGTTTGTCGTTTGCCGCAAAAGTCATGGAGCGTCGTGGGGCATCTTGTTTGAGCAGACCCCGTGATATTTGGGAGACAGTGATCTTCCGGTGGAGGTTTTTGAGTTTATAAGAGAAGAGTGTCCGGATATGGTTTGTGTATGGATGGAGGATGGGCCCACTTCAGAGGTCTGGGTAGCCTTATAAACCCATCGATGGCCTTTTTAACCCTGGACAAGTAATAGGAGAAGGTGAGCGAATTATGACCATGACAGCCTCCCATTCACCTGTACAGATTCCATTCACCATGACCCAAAGATGCATAGCTAACAACTTTGCACAATGAGTCTGCCAGACCAGAACAACGAACCAGAGTGTTTGCAAAGTCCACATGATGTAAGAGAAACCTGCCAAAGCCGTTCGATGGAGGCCCATGAAAGGATCACAAGTGATAGGTGTCGAACGCGAGCCGGCGTGCGTGAATTTATGATTTATGGTTGGTAGCGCACCCTTGACCATGGGTCTCACGGTATCAAACCGTTTGCATCAATACCGTCAGGAACTCTCATTGTCTTTCACCAATTGAAACTTCTTGATTGATTTTGTCAAATGGGAAAGGGTCGGCTTTGAGGGCATTGAGATGGGAAGTGAGAGGTCGTGCATGTGGGTATAATCAATCATGACGCAGCAATAGGGAGGGGTAGCTCGTCGAAGACGTCGTGGAGATGGGAGCCGGTGTCGTGAACAGTGAATCAAGAAATTTAGAAACCGGCATGGTAGGGAACGAAGTAGTTTGATGGTTCGCGGTCTGTTACATCATCGCTTGTCCCTTCACAGTACCGGATTGGGAAACAGCGTCCCAGCGGCAAGCGCGACCACATCAATTACCCACCCTTCCCAAACCACGTCACCTCACAATACCACGCACACCCGCCAGACATCACAAGCCGCAAACAATCTCACCACCATGCCCGTATATCGCGGCATCGCGATTACGCTGCACTCGCAATTCAACATTGACATCTTCCCCGAATTCCCCGCGCGTCCGCAGGCATTCTATGCGGAACGCGGCATCGCAAAAAAGGTACCTGAGCTCTTCGACGAGGCGTCGTCCACAGCAAACGTATTCGTTCCCGTATTTCCCGGAAGTCAATTCTGGATCGCGTACGCCGTTCGCCCACCGGTGCCTGAGGACCAACAGTTTTTCTTCAAGCTGTTCATCAATGGCGCGCACATCGTGAGTTGGGCCACGGGGAAGGATGAGGATTGGAAAGGCAAGACAATGTTTGCTCTATATGAGCGAGATGATGGTGATGGGAAGAAGAGGGTGGAAAAGCGGGCGTTATGTTTCACGCCGCCGGATGGTGGGTATGGGCAAGAGTGGACGGATATTGTGGATCCATTTGATGAGTCGGCCATGATTGAAATTCGGGTCTTTCGGGCCCATGGAAAGAAGAGGGTTGAGAGGAATGTTGTTCAGTTTGAAAAGAGCGAGTATGCGAAGCAGGTGCGCGGTGTCAATTTGGTCAACGCTGGCCGAGCGGGCGCAGAACATCCCAAGCGCTTCTACAAAGTGGCTCTGATCGATCCCACAGACAAGCCTTTCGCAACCTTTCGATACTACTACCGGACGTGGAATCAACTATACCAGTTGGAATTGGTAGATGAGGAGTCGGACTTTGGGGGAACAGAACTATCGATCATTGAGCCCGAAACAGTAGAAGGCGGGAACAATGAAGTCAAGGGACAGGATGCATTGTGTGTTGAGAACGACATAGGGGATGGACCGTCTACTCCGCATCGGAATCAGGTGGATAGTGCCCACAGGACAAGCGAGCAAGCGGGTGACCAGGAGCCCCAGAGACTTAGCTACGAGTGCACCCCTCCTCGATTCCACAACAATCGACCATGTGCCCCGCCTCCTGTCCAGATTGAATCGTCCAAGCATTCTCCACGGCGCCTTCTGGCAATGGAAAAGAAGGACGTGGTTGCAGAACAGACGAGCCACCAGGCTCAGGTGGACTACCCTGTAGATGAGTGGACTGTCCGGACACCGAGCCCCATCAAGTCGTTGCGCGAGGGAATATCGACGCCGCCATTGACTTCCAGGTCTTCTTTGTCAGCCTCAGGAATTATTAGTGCCATTGCCAACACATGGCGTCGTCGTGGAGCTGCCAGTTCAGAGAGTTCGGTGAATGGTGGCAGCAGAAATGCTTCACGAAACGGGTCCCGGAATGCGTCACGGTAGTCAGGTCAAAACTTTGTTCCGACGGGCTATAAATAATCTATGGGCAAAGGAATGAGTGGAGAGTAGCTTCAAAGACGATGAGATGGATTAAGTGAAGATGGGTGAGGGCAAGATGAGATGGCTGACGTCGTCGCTGGGTGAAACAGCTACCCCTGCAGGGACCCACTATAATGCAAGGAACATGGATCTGATTGGCCGCGCATCCCCGTATCACCCCGCAATCCAGCTCCACACTTGCGCACCCTGACCCTGACACCGACTGCTTACATCTACCAACCTCATAACATTGCACACACACTCTCTCTTTCCCTGCGTCTCTTTCATGCTTTTGTCTACATGTATCTGCCATTGAGTGGTTAGAGTCACTTAGAATCGTATATCTAACGCACTTCCTTCTTCCTGCTCGTCTAGTGTTTCCTTGTTTTGCTGAGCTGAGCTCCACCGTGTGACGTGACGCAATGCGTTCCCACGCACTCGCTGCTACGGCGCTTTTCGCCCTCGTCGATGCCTCCTCACTTACGCCGCCCGTTCTCCCGTTGATCGTGAGAAACCCGTACCTAAGCGCATGGCTGCCCGGCGCAAGGCAAGAGCCATGGAAAATGTGGCCAAGATTCTGGGAAGGTGGTGATGTGCGTCAGTCCTCATTTCATCAGATGAAAGCCGGCTTCTATGCGCCTAAATGACGGTGGAGATATGAGTCGTCCTTTGAATTAAGCTAACAAATGGATACAGCTTGGCTTCAGCATCCTCGCTCAGATCCCAGACACCCACGAGGTTTACCCGCTGCTGGGAAGACCTCAGGATTTCCTAGATAAGCGCGACACAACGTATGTCTTGACCAGCACTTCCATAGCCGGGGCTAACATAACGCAGCATCAGCATCAAAGAACCCCACTACAAGGGCGCATCTTATGACGCCTCCACCACGAACCTCACATACACAATTCCTGCACCGCGCGATTCCAAACAAGCCGGTCTCGACCTTGTCCTTTCATTCCTCTCCCCGATAACCCCTACTTCGACTGCTCGTCAAACCATCCCCGCTGCCTACCTTAAAATCTATGTTCAAGGGACCTTCGATCTGAATTTATACTTGGATGTAAATGGACAATGGGTCAGTGGGAAACGAGATAGTGAGCTTCAATGGGATTTTGTTCAGCAAGAGCCAAAAGACTCCGTTCCAGGCCTGAAAACATGGAAGGTCAAGCGCCGAGAGGAGCAGCTCTTCACGGAAACAAACGATCAATCAGAATGGGGTCAGCTACACTTCACAGGGCCTGCCGATGCCCGCCACGAGTCCGGAAAGTCATGGGAGCTACGCCAACGCTTCGCCCGGACGGGTACCCTCCAGAACCAGATTGACAGAAAGTTCCGCCGCATATTTGAAGATGAGCCTATCTTTGCTTTCTCCAAACGTTTCAACCTGACTACGTCCAACAGGAGCAGCGCACTTTTCACCTTTGCGCATATTCAAGATCCCGTCACTCAGTATGCGTCTGCGCGCGGCTTGACTTTCATGCGTCCCTTGTGGGAATCGTTCTACCCTGGTGGAGATGACAATCTTATCCAGGTCCATTACGGTGACTTTGAGAATACAAAGTTTCTGGCCAGCAACTACTCTGAGCAACTGCGCATCGACGCCTACAAATCAGGCTCTCATAACTACGTTGATATAGTAGCACTTTCTGCTCGACAGGTCATGGGCGCTACATCTTTCTCGGGTACCCCAGAAAACCCATTGCTGTTTTTGAAGGAGATCTCCTCCAACGGTAACACCCAAACAGTCGATGTTATTTTCCCAGCGTTTCCTTTCTTCCTTTATACCCAACCTAAATGGGGTGCATACCTGTTGGAACCGCTGTTAGAACATCAACTGAGCGGACAGTACCCCAACAAGTACTCTATGCATGATCTAGGATACCATTTCCCCAACTTCACCGGTCACTCAGATGGAAACGATGAATACATGCCTCTGGAAGAATGCGGAGATATGCTCATCATGGCTCTGGCACTAATCAACTCCTTCATCTTCGACTCTGCGGAGACGGCACAATCGGTCTGGTCGACGGCTGGAACCAAGCCTGCCCCTCTTTCCTCTGAAGAGAACGTCTTCGCTCTCACCAACCTTGGAACTGTGGATGGAATATCGCATATCGACGAGCACTGGCGCACTGGCGCAGAAGGGGTCAAAGCCGGGAAGCAATGGGCCTCTAGATCTTATGATCTCCTACTACAATGGACCTCATATCTGGAAGAGTTTTCGCTTGAGCCTCACAACCAACTGTCAACCGATGACTTCGCAGGCTGGCTTCCATACATGACCAACCTCGCTCTGAAGGGCATCATTGGTATCAAAGCCTTTAGCGAAATCGCTACCCTCCTCGATAAACCCGACGTCGCCAAAAACTACCGTAACATCTCTGATACGTACATCACCAAGTGGGAAGAATTCGGCACCTCACCCGATGGCACGCACGCCAAAATCTCGTACCACTGGTATGGCAGCTGGACCACGCTGTACTCTCTCTACGCGGATGCTTTACTGTGCTTCCATCCTAGCATCACCAACCCGACTTCGGACGCCAACCCATTTGCATCTACTCCAGGATCAGCAACCCAGCAACCCCTGGACTCTAGCGCCTCGTCCTCAAATACGAAGGACTTTATCCCCCACCACGTCTACAGGAAGCAATCAGATTGGTAAGTCATGACACCTCCATCCAAAGTTACCTCCCGTACTAATCACAGTTTATGAAACAGGTACTCCCTCGTCCTCCAACGATATGGCCTTCCTCTGGATTCGCGCCATCTCTACACAAAATCAGACTGGCAATTCCAAGCGGCAGCCGTCTCATCCCCTAAAACACGCAAGCAGATTCTTGACCGCGTCGCGCTTTGGGTCAACGAGACAAGCACTGATCTACCTTTTACGGATCTCTTCGAGACGGAAGGGGACGGCGGGTTTGGAAGCGGTATTCGGTTTACGGCACGCCCAGTGGTTGGCGGGCATTTTGCGTTTTTGGCATTAGAAAGGAGCTGTGGCGGTAAATTTGGGGCTGGGAAGTGGCAAGAAAGCGGGGAGGGGGATAAGAAAGTAATGATGGAAGAGGCTGATGAACTTTAGCCTACCTTGTTTCAAAATGTCGAGGATAAACAATATAACGTGGTCAAAATGTAGCTATTCCAACTAAAAGGATAAAAGTTTTCATATTTGATAGATCCAAATGTCTATTAGTGGAGAAGTAGAATTGCCCTGTCGTCTTCCAAATTGGGCTAAACACCACCATTGCTCAGCGTGAACTCAAGTGCTTTAAAAGCAAATAAAAAAAAGTTAGATAATCTTTGTAGAAAGAATAAAATCGCCAATGCACTGTACCCATACTGCATAATTTTCCGTGCCTTCTCTCACTCACTATCGGCATTTTGTTTACCAAAGCCACGCAGCTCCGCACGCACGGCAGAACCCGTGACACCGCCTTCACTCACCTCTTAAGAGTACTCCCCGGCATCGGCCTTCACCCTCACTTAATAGTAACTTAGGCAGCACCGATCACGTGTTCCTAATGTAATTTACTATTTAATAATTTTACGGCGTCTCTACAGACACAACACTTTCCCACACACTTTCCATCTCGCCGCTGCATCCCGCACCACACCACGCTCTACACTTCTACCGCTGTCTACGACGATTACACAAATATCAAAGCCTTTGAAACAACAGTCATAATGGGCATCACGTGGAATGAACAGGCAAAAGACCGTCTATTCGACGCACTTCTCGCCACCGTCGGCAATGTACGTCTCTCTCCCTCCCCCCTCATCTCTACCCCCTCGTCCATACTAACAACACTACTCTAACCAACAGGTCAACAACAGCGAGCTCGCCCGTCTTTACGGCGGCGAAGCCACAGTCTCGGCCATCGAAAATCATCTTCGGCAACCGAAGAAACGCGCTGCCGCTCTCAAGGCTGAGGCTGATGCCGCCGACGCTGCCGGTCGTGTGATTCCGCCCTCCACGCCCCGCAAGAAGAACGCAGGTGGTGCTAGTCCTACCAAAGCCTCTCCTTTCAAGACTCCCTCCAAGAAGGGCACTCCCGGTGGTGCTAAGACCCCCGGTAGTGGCAAGGGCGTTGGTACGTGGTTCCCTAGCCTCTTGATGTTTGCTGAATGCATGCTAACAATATCCACAGGCGTCAAGTCTGGACGTGTAAGTTCCATCCTATACACAATCTCACTTATCCGTTATCAAGACATCACCACGACGCTCCCCATCTATCCAAACATATCAGCCTGACCGAATATTCCACTAACAAAATCCATCCAGGTCACCAAGGACAAGAAGAGCGGCGGTGATCCCGTCTCTCCCACAAAGGGCCGCAAGAACGTGGCTTCCATCAAGAAAGAAGAGCCTTCTTCCGATGCCGAGGACGATCAAGAGACTTCGAGCGTGGGCAGCGGTGATGATGAGATGATCTGAATGCGCGAGTCTTGTCTGCTTGTCTGCACGATCTAGCTGCCTCTTTTGATTGCTTCTTCGGCATTTTTGGAGGGGCGTGCGTACTGGAGCTTTCTTTGGTCGGTGAAGTTATGGTTTCCAAGTTGCGATGGTGGTGGATTCGCCCTGTGTGGGGTTTGAACTTTGAATGAAAGAAGTGCTTGAAACTGGGAGGAGGGGGAGTGAATGGCTTTCCCACACAAATACTACACGTAGACAGGAATGAAGAATTCCATCTAAAAGTTCGGATAATGCGGTGTTAAGCTGTGATTTATCGTGTGCTATGCTAAGATCGTAGAAGGACCGTATAGAACTAAAGTATAGGCTTTATGTAAGCACTAGGTTTCTGTAAAGATACAGATTTAGGTACGTAGTGGGGGAGAGTAAGAAAGGACTGTTAGTCACATGTTTACAGTTTTAGAAAGGATTGATAAAATGCAATAACGTTGCTTGCGTATGTACATCTAGGTAGGATTCTAAATCGTATACTCAAACGACACGAGAGAGAGAAAAGAAAATCGTAAATCGGAACGGATCATCTAACATGACAACAATGAAAAAAGGGTATCCACATATATACCAGCCACCCGCTCCTAAATACCCTGAAACTCCCTTAGGGAAAAAAAATCAAAAAAACACACCACCATTTAAATCTTCTTCATATCCTCAACCTCAACAACACTCGACCTCTTCTCCTTTGCATCCACCACCTCACCCCCGACAACAGCCTCAGCAGGAACATCCTCACCCTTAACCCGCAAAACATGGAAGCCACGCTTAACCCAGTGCGTAGCACCATACGCGAGGACAACCACGAACCCAACCATGGGAACGAGGTACGAAATGCGGGTACTCGCGGCGTCAGCGATGGCGCCCTGGATAGGAGGGAACACGGCGCCTCCCGACACGCCCATGACGAGGATACCGGCGCCGCGACGCGTGTTGCTGCCGAGGTTTGCGGTGCCGAGGGTGAAGAGGGTGGGGTACATGGGGGCCATGAAGAAGAAGACGACGATGATGCAGGCGACGCCGCCGTGACCGTGCGCGTTGGAAATGTAGGCGCAGAGTGCGATGTTGATGGCGGCGAAGATCATGATGATGAAGTTGGATTCGAGCACGAGGGCGAGTGCTGCGGCGACGAAGCGGCCGATGGTGAAGGTTAGGAGGCCGTAGGAGAGGAGGCGCGCGCCTTCTTCGGAAGTGTAGTGTGCGGCTTCGGTGGAGTACTGTTTTGGAGGAGTCAGTGGTGGGTCGTTTTATGGGGTGGGTGGTGTACTTACGTTGATGAAGAAGGTCGCGATGGTGACTTGGGCGCCGACGTAGCAGAATTGCGCGACGAATCCGGCCATCATGTTGTATTCCTTGCGGAGAGGCTTCTGGACGAGGACGTGGCCGTATTGATCGAGGCCGAGTTCTTCGCTGTTGTCCGCGACGATGGAGCCCGAGCGGACGGCGGATTCTTCGACTTCGGGGAGTTTGGCGAAGAAGAACATGACGGCGACGGCCACGCCTGCGCATGCGACTGCGAGGTAGACATATTGGACGTTCTGGGATGGAAAGTTTTAGTATGGGTACTTCGATGTCCCGCTGTTTTTGCGGGGGGAGATGGAAGTGTACTTACGGTGAGGGAGTTGGCATTTGCACCACTGAAGAAAGCCTTGGAAGCAATCAAGGGTCCAATGAATGAAGCAACACCGTTCCAACTCTGGCAGAACTGCAACCTTGCACTAGCCGTAGCCGGATGTCCAATAACGACCGCATACGAATTCGCACTGGTCTCGAGCGTGGCAAGGCCACATGCGATCACAAAAGTGCACACCAAGAATCCTCCAAACGCGGCCTTCTGATTCTGTGGCGTCGAAAAGTGCGCAGTGGGCCAGAACATAATAGCACCAAGTGAGTACAGTGCGAGGCCCATGAGGATGGTGACTTTGTAACCTTTGCGCTTGAGGACTTCGGCGGCGATGGGCGAGAAGCAGAGGTAGCCGCCGCCAAAGTACATGACTTGGAGGCCAGTGGATTCGAGGCGGCTGACGCCGAGGACTGTTTGGAAGTGCTTGTTGAGCACATCGAGGAGACCGTAGGAGAAACCCCAAAGGAAGAAGAGCGAGATGACGAGACTGAGAGGGAAGATAAGGCGCTTTCCTGTCAGGTAGCCGCCTGAGACGCCTGGAGCATCAGTGGGCATGCCTCCGCCGGCCATTGTTGCGATTGGAGTATTGAGAAAGGAGTAGTAGGTGGTGAGAAAGACCAGTTACACCTGGTAATTGATGGCAGGGGACGCGTGTTGATGATGGAAACAGCGATGTTGGAAGTACTCAACCTCGTCTGGTGTGTTTCTTCTTTCAACAGGATCCATGGCATACTTTATATCCCCTTGCGAAAGGATTGTTTGTGAGTTGACCCATGTCGTTGGGTGCAGATTCCAAGGCGTACAGAGTTAGCTCTCCCGAGTCCTGGAGACGACTGTCAAGCACCATGTCAGAGCGATAAGATCGACTTGCATTAGACAGGCATCGAGGGTGTTCGAATTGGCTGCTAGTCGGGAGACAGCTCGAGGATGGTGGTAGAGCGATTTATGATACTGGTCTGTGCTGGGATCAATTGATGGTTTTGAAAATACAGTACCAGATTGTCACCTACCAAAGGCCAATGAAGTCATCGAAAAATATCGGACATACCACTTTGGAGAAACGTTCGCCCCTTAATAATGTACTATATCTTCATAATGATGCAAGATACTGCCCAGATGCAATGAGAAGAAGTTAGGGCCAGCAGTATGCGCAAACCGACCGATAATTAGAGCGAGGCTAGTGGCGTGAGGCTCTACACCTCCCGAGATTCTCTCCGCAATCCTTCCCCAGTCCCCGCACTCCCACCATTCGCTCCAACAAAACAAGACGACGGCGATAGCTTCGATGCATTCGCCCCTAGCGGCACGCGTGACGCTCGCGCGATGAAAATTCTCCACCCCAAGTCTCGTATAGGTGGGTCGGACCGAGGGTTAAACCACAAACTGCAGTTCTTTTACCACGCTAGAATTATTCCATGCATACGACCGAGTGCACGCCGAGTGACGCCAACGTAGCTCGCTCTAAAGGAGATGATCCCCCGCAAGTGGGCAGCGCGGGGTCTCCAGACGGCGTGGAGACTCTAGACCGTTGTGCTATTGGACTTGCCAGACCGTTCTCGAGCTGTCGATGTGGTACCGAAATTCGCTAAGAACGACCATTTGGAGAGAAAAGTTAAGCTAAAGACTAAGATTTTCAACTGCGTATTGGACTTGCGCGGTTTCTCGCCCCCAGGCTACAGGCTGAAGACTACAAATGTGGGGGCACACAACATGCCGATAACTTGGCGATCTTGGTATGTTGATGGAGGGCCACTGGATGCCGTTGGCAGGGAACTAACCATGTTCCCAACAAAAGCCTACCCCAGTATCCAGCTATCGCTGGGTGTGGAGTTGGGAATGTGCTTGCAGGTTTGATTGTTTGGAGGGAAGTGGTCGTCGCATCATCTCTGGAGCTCTGAGATTGTGTATTGAGATACGAGCCTTTTCGCGTTGTTGAAACGCGAAGAGAAAATTTAAAGAGTCAGATGACAATCATACAAGCATTCTATTCCCAGTCTCCTACAAATCGCATGGAGACAGAGGGAAACTTGCTTGCATGCAGCTCAAGTGCATCAGACCCCTCGCCAACAGTTCAACTCGATGCGGGCTCAAATCCCTCACTTCTAGTCCTTTCCCATAAAAGCCATCACTGATCTATGACTCGGTGGCGTGCTACCAATTCAAAGCTTGCCTTGAGGCTCAACTAGCCAAGTTTCGCCAACCTACACCAAGGCGCCCGCTAGCACAAACTACGACTTTTAGTCTCTTGAAAAGCAAGTTCTCATCTTGCGTCTTCTACACAGTAGATGCAAGATAGGAAAAAAATGGAAAGGTCAAACTACGATCCAAGCGCAATGGCATCTAGACGAACAGGCTGAGCTAGCGCATGTGCTCTGTTTGTTGAGCCGCATCTCGGCTCCAGTACTCGGGCAAAAGGTCCGCGGAGGTCAGGCTACCCTATCAAATAAATGCCTCATTTGTCGATAGAATTTGGAGTGTAGGTGGAGCGAGATGGTGCAAGTTTTTATCGTTTTTGAATCTCCCAGTGCTGGTCAAAATGGGTTCTTCACTCTGCATCTTCAAGTTGCGACTCATGCCCCCATTCCCCACACCTTTCAGTGGGACATCACGGCACTTTGCTCCACACGCGATTCTAACAAATCGACAATTCTGGAGGCACGCGAGATCGCGTGGTCGAGCATTCAGAGTGTATTCTTCACGCGCGTATCGAATGGGGTAAGAGATTACATAAGTACCTAGGTAAGCACTCCACATGTTAGCTACTTAGGTAGATAGATGGCGGGAGATCGTTTCTCCGGTACTCAGTGCTCTTTCCATCTGTATGCAGTCTACTTACTTCTCCATTCGTACACAAAAATATGACGAATTTAGTTTACTCCTGGCTTTAATCGATCCACAGGAAAATAGTTTCATCCTTTCTGTTTAAAACAAGCGCCGCCTTAGGGACAGTTTACGAAGACACATCATGGTGCCATTGCTGTCGTACGGAAACAGATCATCTTGTAGGTACTACCGGCGATGTTCTGCTCTGGAGATTAATATTCGCTTATGATACGCGGGAGAATCTTCTACCCTTGAGTGATGGCTGTGCGATAATTGGACAAGAGCCGATGAATATACGAAGCTGATTCATCAACAACAATGCGTTATCTCGGCTCCCCCACCTACAGCCTTCCCAGGAAACCCAAACCCTGTATATTCCAGACATACACCTCATGGCCGACGGAAGCACCAAGAATAGCAAGAAGTCGAAGAGCGATCGTTGGTTTGGGGAACTAAAAAAACTTACGAGCAGGAAGGGGAAGACCAAGAATGCAAGGCAACGATCTCCTAATCCAGCCTCGCTATCTACTGCCGGCTCTCGAGCATCACTCAATCTTGGAGCCGCTGCATCCAACACGGCTTCTCGCCCAGCTTCTCCGGTATCATCTACGGCACTATTAAGTGTCTCGAATCCACCTTCGACTGGTACCAGCATCGTGCCAACGGGCCTTTCAAGTACTGCAGCCTCGCAGACAACACCCCCATTCCAGAACGCTTCTCAAACGCAGATAGGGAATCCACATCATATTGGGAATGTTATTGAGGTGGACACGGACGGAACAACTCTGCGAAAGCTTGCCTTGGACACATTGAAACCAAAACACCGCGAGAAACTTAGATTTCTCGATCATTCTGGTGAAGTCACGGAAGAATTGAACAAAGCGCTGTCAGAGACCGAGAAGAAGAGAGACGAATACAAGAAGACCGGATCAGCGATTCATAACAATAAAAAAGTGATTAAGCTGGGTGAGAAGGCAGACTCGATACTCAAGTGGTTGGACAAGATTAAGGCTGTAGGGGACGTGGCAGCCAATGCTGATCCTATACACATCGGGCTGCCTTGGGCGGGCATACGGTTCTTGCTGATTGTGAGCCTAGTATTCGTCGAACTGCGAGATTCGGGCTAATTCGGCACAGGGATTTGTCGCCGCGAGACAAGAATCAACTGCGTTCTTGGTCGGCGTAGAAGCCGTATCCTACCTTGCGAATCGAATGAAGGTCTACGTCGATTACTTCCATTCTTTGAAACTGACTAGCGATGCAAAACTATCGTTTCAAGGCAGTCTCGTCGACATGTACAGCACACTGTTCAAGTTTGTTGCGAAGGCTCTGAATCGATACGAAAGAAGCCGTACCACAAACGTCTGGAAAGCATTCTGGTCAGAAGGAAACGTGCAGAAATTCGAGAACGACTGCGAGAAGAATGCTGCGGTGATAGAGCGTGCTGCGGCACAGTGTGATAGAGAGCAGGGCACCCACCAATACGACTCTTTGACGAAACAGTTAGAAAGCCTCTCGGGCACCAGAGACCATTTGAGACGGCTTGAAACAAAAGTTGATAAGATATGGGAAGAGTTGGAGAAAGATCGACAAGCTGCTGTTCTCAGGTGGGTGTCCCCGATTCTACACGAAGACCTCCACTATACGGCCCATGATGGCATCACTGAGGGGACTGGGGATTGGATCCTGCAAGACCCTACTTTCATGAACTGGGATGAGGGTATAGGCCCTAAAATTCTATGGCTAGCTGGCACAGGTAGGTTTCTATCTAATCAGACCTTCCTCTTTAAACTCATCATCTTCTGAACATGTGCTTGAGGCTGACTTTTCCAAAGCCGGAACTGGAAAAACAAAACTTACCGCTCATAGCGTGGAGATTTTGAAACAGAAAACTACCAAGAATATTAGCTCGGGCCTCAACAACGCTCTGGCATACTTCTATTTCAGAAAAGACGATCCCCAGCGAGAACATCCCTTGAATGCGCTAGGTAGCTTCTTGAAGCAGCTTATCGTACGCAGCGGGCAAATACATACCACGGTTGTCCAAGAGTATGATAACAGGCGCGAGTCGGGGCATTTGACATTCGAAGAAGTGCTCAAGGTTCTCTGCACCGTCATCCAAAGTTATAACGAAGTCTATCTTATCGTCGACGCTTTTGACGAATGTGAGGAGACTGAACAAGTGGATTTGAGGGATGTTCTCGCCAGAATTGTTACAGCTTGTCCACAGTGCAGGATATTCATCTCGGGTCGACCTTATGAAAGTATCAAGGCCTTGCTGAAAGACAGTGCAGCCGTCATTCTGGATCGTTTCAAGAATAAGAGCGACATTTATATGTTCATCAGGGACGAGCTGGTGAAATGTCAAAAACAACGGCAAAGTATAGGCCTTCCGTTGATTTCGCTAGAAACTGAGTCGCTTATCGTGATGAAGCTCACCCGGGGTTCCGGTGGAATGTAAGCATGCCCGTCCCTTACATTGTGAAAGCTCTAATGTAGGTGAAAACACTAGGTTCCAATGGGTAAAACTTCATATGGCCCAACTTTTTCATTTGGACACGGAATCAGACATACAAACGGCGCTAAACGATCTCCCGCCAGGGTTGGACAAGACATATGACCAGATATGGCAACGTATGAAACGAGCCCCGGGGAGAAGCTTTGAAAGAGCCCAGAGGGCAATACAATGGTTATTGAACTGCGATCGTAAGTTGCATAAAGCTGGATTTTTGGCTGCAATATGCCAGGATACGACTTCTGCTCCTCGGAACAGTGATCTTCAGTTTGAGAGCATTCTTCGGTCATGCCCTGGACTTCTGCATCTAAACTCCCTGAATCAAGTTACCTTCACACATCTTTCTGTTAAAGAGTATTTTCGCAAGTTTCATATGAATCTTGACCATGACGGAGCGATGCGGACAGCATCTATTTGTCTTCATTTGCTTTCTCATGAAAGCACCTGGAAATCGTATTTGGGTCGTGGGCCATGGAACCCCAAGAAATTAGATGGCCTTGAAGAATTAGTTCAATATGCTTCTATAGCTTGGGCAAAGCGCTGTTGCGAAGCAGAGAAGATCGGAGAACGAACCGCTGGCTCCATGGAACTTTTCAGAGAATTTCTGGAACTTGAAGCACGATTCCTCGGGCCAGAAATGTACTCCATTCCCAGCAAGGCTTACCTCCATTGGGCAAAGACCAAGCTAGTTGGCATGGAGATAATAGAAGACTACTCCATCAAAGATTTGCCGCCACTTCACGCTCTCGAAGAGATAATCCACTCAAACCAACCACAACCAGAGTATCTGAATGCGCTTACTTGCCTATTCCTGCAACATGAAAGCCCCCACCTGTTTTCACACTCAAATCTTTTGAAAGAATGTTATATCAATGATGAATTAAACGCGGGCGAGATGATTTATATAACGAGAAGTTTGCACGAAACTGGATCAAGTTGCCACGATACTGAAAAAAGAACGAAGATCGACGAAACAAATTGCAATAGAGCTATTGAATTGCTGGGAATCGCCCTTGCGCAGGTTTTTATTGGTCACTCGATTGGTGTCAAGGAGCACCATTACGCAGCTAGCATTACCCCAGAGATTGAACGGGAGATTGGAAAAATGAAGGATAGAAGAAGAAGATCGATGATTGACTGGTGTCTAAAAGGCTACAAAACAGGGAATAGTAACACATGGAGGCGTGTTCTTTACCTACATGTCTACGATATGGGTTGGTTTGGTAATCCTGGCCAGCTAGGTAACTAGTTAGTAGTAGCGGGACCAAACCATAACAGGACTTTAGGGTTAGGGTTTGGGTTTGGTTTGGGGTTACTGTCTACAATGATAGATGGGTGGACTAAAAGAAAAGGTGTTTCGGGAACGGACTTGTGAATCAGCGCCTACAAGGACGAAATCGAATGTATGAGTAGTGGTATCTAGCCGGAAATTCCGAAGAGCGAAACGCAGAATGTCCACCACTTTTGTTTATTCATAAGAGCCAGTGTTAATTTTGGTCAGTCCATTACAAATCAGCCACTACCTATGTAAAGTTTCGCGAGAAACCGGTATTACTTATTCCCCTCTGTTGACAGTGTACTTTGACCAGTCGCGATATATGTAGATATTTGTTTTTGTTTTACGGGTGATTAAAGTCGTTATTGATGAGGCACTTCCTTGATGGTTAAATACATGCAAAGCATTTTTAGCCCCAGGGTCACACGCAAAGCGATTTCAATGTGATCATTCGCAGTTTGCTAAGAAATGATGCTCAGTAAATACATGTGATTTATACGTGTGATCATTCTCTTCATCTGCGCTGAAAGAATGTTATTCCCGCCCTCCACATACGACCTGGATGATATACAATCCAAGAGACCGGATTTAGCAGCGCGAACGCCATCTAGGTGACTCGCGACCTTGGCCTGCCAAAGATCGGTGGTGAAAAAATATCAATCCGCTTGCGCCGCACCACAAGTCCGACAATGACAAAATACGTAAGGCCGGCTCTACAAGTACAGTATGCCAAGGAATGAAGAGCTCGCAAACAACCATGGAGATTCTCTCGCACGCAATGAGTACGAGACAGACGGATAGTGAGTACAGTCGGCAGGTGGAGATTGACGTTAGCCATGCCGGAGGGGTAACAGCACATAAATTAGCAAAAATAGACCTTGGTGGAGTCACCCTTCAACTCTGATGCCCGGGAACGTCCCATAATCTTTTGGGCCCATGCAATTGCTTCCTCTCGAGTAATTTTCTTTGACTGCGGCAAGAACGAGACGCGTTCATCATCTGCCAGGTCATTCAAGCCTTGCTGAATCACGTCATCCTCTGCTTTATGTTCATCGTCATCTCCATTCCGGGTACTTATAGACACCCAAAGCACTTTCTGTACGGAAGCAGAGACGGTCATGGATTCGATACCCTCCTCTAGAAGAGATGGAGATCTAGTTTAGAACTCATCATCTTGCGCAAGATCCCTTCCCCAGATTCTTCCAACGTGTGCAGCGATGTCTTCACGGTGACTTCTCAATTATCAATTTCGATGAAATCCGTGAAAGTCACATGACAACAGGGGGACTGGACAAGACCGCAATGGAGGAAAACTTGATGGAGGCGTAGAATAAAGATTACGAAGACCTTGGTCACCTATGCTGTTTCAAGAGTCCCAGTACACTCCCCAAGACAGTTTTGGAGTGGCACCACAAAGAAGTTGCACGCTGGAACAAAGAGAGGCAATTCTAGGCGACCTTAGATACGCAGAAGAGGAAGAGCGATAGAAAGGATCTCTCGGATAAATGGCTTATACAGGTTAGGGAAGATACCATTACCCAACGATCCATTGGAAAACAAAAACCTAGAATTGTGAGCCCAAAGCAGATCTCACATTTACTTAAACCTGTAAAATTTAGTGTACATGATTTGCTCTCTATATTGCAGATTGCAATTTGTACATATGAAGAAATTTTAATAATGAGAAGTGCACCATGCACGGTTTTCCGACTCGAGAATTTCCTGGATAATTACAGAGAGATAAATACGGTAAGAGACCATAAGCGCCAAGCCAGAGCAATAGAAAGTGGTTTGGGTTGAGCTTTTGAGATGGTGCTTCCGGATGGCAAGCCCCTTCCACTAGTTTCACGGCGTCTTTCTAGAGTAACATTACTGTGCAACTTGTTGTTGCATTGCAAGGCTTTTGCTGCACTCTTGGAATAGGCTTCTGCATTGCCTCTGATATATTTAAATGGCTCATTTGGTACCGGTTAAGTATAGGTGCGGCGATGGCAGGACGTCCCGTCAGCACTACCACCTCGTGCAAATATCGTCTGATCCTTGTGGCGTCGTTTATTTAAACCCTCAAAGTCCCGCTCACACGCCTGGGAGTGCCACCGACTTTTTCACAATGTCGTATTCGGCAGACGCCTCTCAGCACATCATAGGATATGCCAATCCTCTCGTTGTCTCGCCAGGTGAACGTGTTGGGGTTCATGTATCCTGCCACCAACCCTCGTACACCAGCCGGCTCGTACGACTAGGCCCCGGTCACAATGACGCCAATGCGCCGCCCCCAAGTCACCAATCTGTTGCGGACGTGCATTCATCCGCCCATCCCGGCAGACCCCAGTTCTCGCGGCCCGGGTCGTTCGCTACTGTGCCCTGGTTTGTCAAATCTAGCTCTGCTGCACTCGACCCTGAACCAACCCTGGAAATTTCATTTTGGGCCCAGCCGTCCCTACCTCAGAATGCCGGTCACGAACAATACTTCTTCTCCACGCTCGAGCCCGATGGTCATTCTGGGTTCGGGGCTTATATTACAAAGGATGGGAACCTGACAGTCGCCGTCGGTGGCGAGCATGGTCGCCAAACCGCGACCATACGTGTCTCATTGGCGCGACACTGTTGGTACTTAATGACTTTCACATTTGACGCGGCGTCACGGGTCATTACCGTATGTGCAATGAGTAAGACAACACATGTCATCGTTTCAAGAACCCAGCAAGATGCGGTTACATTGGCGAATGGATTTGCGCTTGCCTCTTCGCAGCCATTAACCATTGCCAGCCATTCAAGCAAGGAGCGTGTAAGCCACGTCCCCATCAATTCAACTACATTCAATGGCAAGATCGACAGTTTTAAGCTTGACTACCTTACCGGCGACCACCGCAGTACTCTCCTGCAGCTCGACTTCTCTAAAGACATCCCTTCCG
The DNA here is from genome assembly GCA_003073855.1 of Periconia macrospinosa. NCBI lineage: Eukaryota > Fungi > Ascomycota > Dothideomycetes > Pleosporales > Periconiaceae > Periconia > Periconia macrospinosa. The sequence continues at coordinate 146,237 of KZ805325.1, read as the reverse complement.
AAGAATTTTACGACGTGTCGGGCGGTGCTATTCAAGGACATGTCGTCAATTGCCCTGCGAGGGGTGTCACTGGGCATGACTGGGATGCGTCCGAGACCGCCTGGAATCGTGCCTCCTATGGCTATGGAGCGATACACTTTCATGATGATGATGTTGATGATGCAGCGTGGGATAGGGACTTTGAACTCTCTTTGCCCACAACTCTCCTGTCCGGATGCTACGGTATTGAGATCGACGACGGAAAATCTCATGACATGATACCTTTTTTCGTGCGACCGGATCTCGACCAAAAACCGACGAATAAAGTCGCTTTCATCTTCCCAACATTCACGTACGCAGCATATGCTAATGATAGAATGTACGACATTACACGTGATGTTCACATAGACATTCCAGGGTCGGACTCAGTGCGTCGCAGTCGCCATACCCACGTTTTGGAGTCACGTCCCGACCTTGGTGTTTCTCTTTATGATAGCCACAACGACGGCTCCGGTACTACTCACTTTTCCCTCAAGCGAGTGGTGCTTAACATGAGACCGGAGTAGGATTCCTCATCTACTTTTAAAATTGAGTCGCGTTTCATGTCTAACGAGTGTCTATAGCTATTTCCACTGGGGATTCGGAGGTCCACGCGAGCTGCCGGCCGATCTTTGGTTCATCGGTTTTCTTGACAGGGAGCTCGGCTCGGGTAACTATGACGTACTGACCGACCACGACTTGTCTCGCTTTGGAACATCGTTACTGCTTCGTTATGACGTTCTTCTGAGCGGCAGTCACCCCGAGTACCCTACATATGCCATGTTAGACGCCTACGACGCGTTTCTTGCAGCGGGACGGTTTTTCATGTACCTTGGAGGCAATGGATACTATTGGGTAACAGGCCACTCAGCTGATCCTAAACGCACTCATCGCATTGAAGTCCGGCGAGCCGACCAAGGGTGCCGAGTGTTTAGCCTTCCCCCCGGCAATTGGTTTCTTGCACTGACTGGAGAGCAAGGGGGTCTTTGGCGCAGTCGTGGAAGGACTCCCAATCGGATTTGCGGGCTAGGCTGTAATGCGTGCGGGATGGGACAAGGTGCTCCGTACGGTATCACCCTAGAGGCAAGGCAAGATCCAAAGCTTCAATTCTTGTTCAAAGGCTTAGAGGACACAAATATTATTGGAGACTTTGGTCTTGTGCAAGGTGCTGCATCAGGAGATGAGATTGATCGATTGGATTACTCGCTGGGGACCCCTGAAAATGCAGTAATTATCGCCACATCAAAGCTTGCTGGCGGTCATTCAGACAATTACGGGCTATTTAACGAGGAAATTATGTTTCCTATGGTTAACACGTTAGGAACAACTTCGGATAAAGTAAGGAGTGACCTAGTTTACTTCGACACGGAAAGTGGGGGCGCTGTTTTTGGGGTGGGGAGCATCAATTGGGTTGGCAGTCTTGCGTGGAAGAATTACGAGAACAATATTGCTCAGATCACTGCAAACGTTTTGCATGAGTTTAGGGAAAGGAGTTTGTTAAAGCGTAGGTGATCTCGTGTTCTCGTCGCTCAATGATTTGAGCCTCAATCTCCACATTGTTGGCATCTCGAATTGCGATATGATTTAATGAACGATTTCCGCGGGTTTTATTTTCCGTTTTCTTTGCTTGGGTGCAGCTCGGAGTGCTACTGTGATTTTTCCACTGCGTTCCAAGGAAAAGTCATCTGCCATTCACTCCCTCTTGTGTCACAGACCTCTGTTTGGACACCATTCGATAGGGCATAATAGTGATGATGATTTTATGGTAGACTGGTATTTAGACATGAATCTAGCGGCTATATTATATTTTCCTGTGCTTAGGGTAAGCTTTTCGGTAAACTTGGCTAGCTAATAGTAGTAGCGGGACTAAACTATAATAGGACAGGGTAGTTAGCCTGGCGACAACCTAAAGTTATGTAAACCCAGGAGCATCTGCAGGTTGTCTCGTATAAACTCATTTACAAATATGCAGAGATGTGCGAATCAGTCTATGAATGCAATGCGGGCGAATGTGAACATTACAGGCCTAGCCCATTTTGTTGCTGATGGGTGTGGCGGGGTTCGTTTTTGCGATCAATGATTGCACCGAGTACCTACGCCGCATGCTGGCTGATGTCTGGGGCGGGCAGAGAGCGTCTAGGAACTCATCGAGTATACCTTACGATAGTTCCCAATCCATTTCCAATTTGCAGTTCAGCGAGCGAGTAAAAAGATAAGATACAGGCAAATTCGGGGGAATAAGAGGGTTTTTGATAAAGCATCGTGTATTTAGGTCTTACAAGTCGCAAGGCCCGTACTCAATCAATCAAATTTCATTCTTTTTTTCTGTGAGCAGTCTGTGAATGCGAATACATAGGTACACAGATGCCCTATGACCAAAATATCACGTGACACATTTTTATGCTAAGTGAGACTTTATGTACATCTGCAAGAGGAAAGTCGAACGATTGTTGATCCTTTTGAATATGCATTGGCGTCCTGTCGAGGCTGTTCAAAATAAAAAAAAATATACTGCATTAGTGGCTTGGCGCGTGAAGATACCAAACCTGGCCGTGGCACCATGGTAAAATGCACATCCCACCGTGCCGCAATACACTAGAAAGCCACTAGTAGTGACTACGCTTGGCTCGGGTATTAATCCTCACCCGCCTTGAATGCCTTTCGAATTCTAGTCGGTATCATCCTGCAACTCCGAATCTGCTGAAGGGGCCACACTCATTTCAAGTGTTTCCAAGCCCTCCGCATCACTCAAAGTCCGATAACATTTGCCTCATACAGAAACTGCTTCCTAAAGCCTCTTCGCGGGGCAAACAACGCGGATGGCTGTGCCTTAGCGGAGACTACGCCGCTCCGCTTGCTAGTGCTGATTATTGATGGATGATAGATAGCCAAATACTTAAAGCGGACGTCCAGCCTCATCCGGCCTTGCACATGTGCATATCTTGTGAAGTCTCGCAGCCTCCCACTTTTGCCCATTTTGCCCATTTTCTCATCTTTGTATCCTTTTCCCACCATGTCTGGCTACTTGGATGAGACCGTACCCATCGTGGATGCACTCCAAGTCGAGAAGCGATATGGCGAAGAGAGAGCGAAACGACTCCGCCCTGAAGGTGACAGTCAATTTATTGACATATCCCGTTCTCCGGAGCACCAATCGTTCCTAGAAGATGCTTGGGTTGATCCTGCCAAAATCCAAGATGCAAAGACAATGTTCCCCAGTGGTCGTTCGCAGATGATTATCCTAGGGGCGGGGCTAGGTGGGCTCGTTTACGCGGTACGCATGATTCAGGCTGGAATCAAACCTGAGGATATCCGCATCGTCGATATTGCGGGCGGATTCGGTGGTACTTGGTACTGGAATCGGTACCCTGGGCTTCATTGCGACATTGAGAGCTACATGTACCTCCCACTCCTGGAAGAAACGGGCTATGTACCCAAGCACCGTTTTTCTCGAGGCGAAGAGATTCGAAACTACGCCAATCTCATCGCAGACAAGTGGGGTATTTCCAACAGTGCAGTCTTCCAAACCAAAGCTCAGCAGCTCACCTGGGATGAGGAGCATAAGGAATGGGTGGTGAAGCTTGAGCAGAGGCGCACGGGAGAGGAGCCCCTAAAACTGGATGTGCGGGCTGATTACGTCGTCACTGTCAATGGTCCCTTGAACTGGGCAAAGCTACCAGGTTTACCTGGGCTCCTGGACTACAAGGGCGATATTTTCCATTCCTCACGCTGGAACTACGCCGTCACGGGCGGCTCACCAACTGACCAATCCTTGACCAATCTCAAAGACAAGAGAGTGGCTATCATTGGCACAGGTTGCACATCCATCCAGATAATTCCAGAGCTTGCTCGTTGGGCTAAGCACCTATACGTGGTTCAACGTACACCTGCATCTGTGGACGTCCAAGACCAAAAGGAAACAGACGAAGAGTGGTTCCGCAACGAAGTAGCCGCTGTACCGGGATGGCAACGCGAGCGCCACAGGAACTTCCACGAACACTTCACACCAGAGGCCCCACCTGCAGTCAACGTGGTCAAGGACGCATGGACCCGTGCTCCCGCATTGGTCGGCCTCACTGGCACCCCTTACGGACCAAAGGCCATTGAAGAGCTTCCCGCATACGTGCAAAAGCTCAAAGAACTGGACCTACCACGACAGAACCGTATTCGTAAACGTGTTGAGGAAGAAGTCCACGATAAAGAAGTTGCCGCAAGGCTGCAGCCGTGGTATCCATCGTGGTGCAAGCGACCAGTGTTCCATGATGAGTACCTCTCGGTATTCAACCGCGAAAACGTGACACTCCTTGACACAGAAGGTAAAGGACCCGAGCGTATCACCAGTGACTCCATCATCGTCGGCGGCAAGTCCTACCCCGTCGATGTCATCGTGTGCGGTACTGGTTTCCGAGCACCGTTCACCGGCACACCAGCCGAGAAAGCCAACGCCACCATCCTCGGCCGTAACGGCGTTTCCATCACCAATGAATGGGCTCGCAGCGGTCCTTTGACCCAACACGGCGTACTCGATCACAACTTCCCGAACCTATTCTTCTCTGGCCCATGGCAGGGTGGTAACGCCCCCAACTATCTCTTCGCCGTCGACATGTTCGCCACCCATGCCGCGTACATACTCTCGGAAGCCCGGCGCAAGGCCGATGGCAAGAAATTTGCTGTCTCGCCTACTGCCACTGCGGCTCAAAGCTGGAGCATGCAAGTTGCAATGAAATCAGTACGTATGGGCGCTATCTTTGGTTGCACACCGAGCTATTTGAATGTCGAAGGCGGTCTCGATAAGATACCGCCCGAGATGCAGCCCATCGTTGCTAGCTCAGGGCTGTGGGGAAGTGGAATCGAAAATTTCCTCGACATTATTGAAGCGTGGCGCAAGGAGGGTAGCTTGCAAGGTATTCAGGTCGAAGTGTAAATAGTTACATACTTAGTTACCTAGGTAGGTATGTAGTGTAGTATCTGGTGATGATGACGTAGGTTGTTATCGATCGACTGTTATCGATAAAGGGTGGAACACGTGAGGCATCCCAACGACATTCATGATTGCTTGGACGCGATCCCTCATTGGAATAGATAATTTATTGAAAAGCTGCCATCTATCCAGTGGTTTTAAAGCAATGGTGTTTCCTGATCAATATGAATGAAGTTCATGTCGCAGAATGTCATCTCACCCAAAACTTGTTGCCTAATGTTCTCCCCCATACATCCTAAGATGAGAAAAGCACAGCACTTCCGCAGTCGGAACCCCTCTCACAAACATCTCGAAACGAATAAAAGATGGCAAACCTCTGCACCCTCCCAACAGAGACCCTCGACGTCATAACCTCCCATCTCGTCTTCCCGCACCCTCACCACGCTTACTTTACCTGCTTAGCTCCCTTTTACGCCTTGCGCCTCACAAACCGCGCGCTCTACTACAAAACACTCCATCCTTTCTGTAAACTTGCTTTCACGACGCTCTTTGTCGATTTCACGCTGTGGAGTTTAGATCGATTGTACGCGGTGAGTCGACACGAGGTTTTTGCGGGGTATGTGAGGGGGGTGTACTTTGGACATGATCGAGCGGTGAGGGTTGGTTTGGAGGCGGGGAGTTTTGGAGATTGTTGTGAGGGAGGAGGAGGCAACGGCGGTGATGTACGTGCAGAAGAATCGGAGAACTACGACGCGCTGCTCCGAAAGCTCGGAGAAGGCTTACAAAGGACGCTTCCTGGGTTTACGAACCTGGACAGAATCATCGTCATCACGCCCTTGGTCGTCGAATACTTTTACCATCGCCAACCTCCCTCTACTACGCCCTTTGCACCTATCACCAGCACCACGCCCAACTCTCCTAAAAGCACCTCTTTATTCCCCAGTTCGAAACTCATCCTGCGCTTCTTCCCCTTCTACAGGCTCCTCCTCTCCGCGCTATCTCTTCCCTCCGCACCACGCCTCACCACACTCGACACAACCGCCGGACGGAAGTGTCGAGACCGCTATCGCTCCACGAAGGAGGACTTTGGCGCGTGCTCCATCTTCCCTTCTCAACTTCTCCGCGATCCGACGCCGCACGCGTTACGCGGGTTGCGCGAGTTCCGCATGTTGCTGAGTGGGGATGATGAGGGTGGAGAAATGGCGCTGGCGAAGCTAGTGTCAGGCATGAGCGAGTTGAGGGTATTGGAAGTCAGGTCAGTGGGATTATGGGAAAGGAGACCGAAAATAGGGGGAGCTCTGCTAGACATACGGTTGCCGCGGCTGGCGGTCTTGGAGTTCGCCCATTTGTCTCTGGACGAGGCGAGATTTGTCGCGTTTCTCGAGGGCCATCGTGGTACTTTGCGGGAATTGGAGCTTAAAAATGTCGGCACGCTGAATGGTGTTGCGGAGTGGGCGTACCACATGCGGCATGATTTGCTGTATGGCGATCGACATTGGAAGTTTGCTCCGTCTTCTCGGGATACCGTGGTGGAGGCTTGAGAAAACTTCTCTGGTACACGGCACAAATTCACCGACGTTATGATGGTAGGTAATGAGGCAGAGCTCGAGTCGGGGTTAGCCTCAGCATTGTACAAGTGATTGAAATGAGTTCTCCATTGAAGAGATATATGTGCTACGTCTATGTTTTTCATCTATTATAGAGAGCCGTTTCCTCATTTCCAATAACCCAATGATTCTCGTCGAATGATGCACTCATGCTCGTTGTTGATGCCAGTCAGCTCCATCGTGAAGTCCCATCGATCAATCCGAGCGAAATACCATACATACACAGCTAGCTAATGCCTAATCCATGTCTGCCACCTTGGGGTCATACAGACTTGGTGTTTTTGCCTTGCTCTCATCGCCTTGCTCCATACCCATATCGCTATTGGAACCGTCGCTTTTCTCTTCGTCGTCTTCATCTTCGTCGTGTTCGTCTTCGTCTTCGTCCTGATCGCCGCCTCCTTTTTGGTGATCCGAAAACATAATCTCGAGGTCCCTCGCCTGCTTATCGATGTCCTCGCTAATGAAGCATTTAACACCATAGTCTGGCAGCTTTGACCAGACAGGGTGGGGGCTGGCCGTGAAAGCAGATGATTCGATCATGACATCTTCGCGACACTGGAGGTAGAGGACCTTGAGGCTCCGTCGTTGCCTACTATACTGCTCCAAGCGGGTAAAATCTTCCAGCCATTCCAGGATAGAGATATCGGGATACAAGATCTCGAGATGCTCAAGTTTTTCGGGGAGTTCTCCGAGTTGAACACCTACTTCCTCACCGAATTCGTGATCATGTGTGAACAAGAGCTGCTGAGGTATCCTCAGTTGCTTCAAAGAGGGAAACTTATCGAAAGAAAGAATCGGGTCTTGGCAGTTCAGCAAGAACATCTCCCAATCGTGGTCGTCTTGATTCGTGTCACAATCGATGTCGAGTTTTTCGAGCCTAGCAGCCACAACTATCGTACAAATATAAAGTTAGTAACATCAAGGGGGAATGTGGTAATGCATCATCAAGGTTTCAAGACTCCACACCACGTGGTGCTCCGATGATCAATGGCCATGTGTACCTGGGGCAACATACCTCCGATAGACCTCATCAGCTCTCCAGAGTCAAATATTTCACCCGAGCCTTGAGGCTCACCTTGATCCCGCAGTTTAATACTTAGAGATTTGACATTGTAGCAGTCAAGGGCCTCAAGCAAAGATCGCAGACTGAGACCTGTTCCGTGGTTGGTATAGTCCTCCATAACATAGATGGACATTGATATGCAAAGGCTTTCGATGGACTTCGCACTCTTTATTGTGTGGGGACCTTGCATTCGTACAAGCGTTTGCCAGTCTACGTATGACAAGTCCAGACTTTTCAGAGTCTTGAACCGGGTATCGCGTAGAAATCCAATGTCCGAGATTCCGACATGCTTGACAGTCTTCTGCAGGTTCGCGAGCATCTTGTATGCAATTGCCTATATTACAATTACAAAGTCAGTCAAATCTTCGCAGAGGGATGACAATACTCTATCATTGTCTCGATACGCCCACCGAACGTGGTGTCTCGATGACCGACATATCTGTAACGGGGTAACTCACCGGACTGCCAAAGAAAGCGGGAAGGGGTTCTATGGATGGATAACCTTGGATAGTCTCCCTCACTTGAAAGCGCAGCGTTTCCAGATTTGGAAGAAGTGTAAGAAGCACCCCGACATAAGCCGACTCTACATCGTTGAGCAAACACCTTCGCCACGGGTTATCAAGCTTGGAAGTATATCCGTATTCAGTCAGACGCCAGAGGCATTCGTCGCGGAGGGACTTGAGTCTGAAATTCTTTTGCTTGTAGAGTTTGGTGATGGTTTGATTGGTAGCGAAAAATCTCAGTGCCTTGACCTTAGCTGCGAGATCCGGTCGCTGGAGCAAGGTCCGGAGTAGCTGCACGGCAGGATTGACACAGGGGTGACATCCGCACGTAAACTATATCGCAAATAAATTGTAAGTGGATGATCCAAGCCGGGGTATGTGAATGAATGTACACAGTGGCAGGGCGCAGACTGGCAGTGCAATGTGGGGTGCGGATACTGAAAAGTTTTTCATCGGCAGGGCATATGACTTACAGGCAGGTAAGCGTTGGCGTAGAGCTCGCTCTGGGCAATGGGTAACAGCTTTTTGGAAACACGGCAGAGGTCCTGGAGGCGCAGAGGCTGGTCCTTGGTGGCACCAAGATATCCGGCGATCTGGAGCAGGATCTCGGTGGGGAGACGGTAGATGTACGGTTCGTCTGCCATGGTGCAGCAGAGCAAATGGTTGAGGTTGTGAATGACAAGGCGGGCGCACCTCTTATTTGTATCGAGGTCAGCGTTTGTCTCGCGGAAGGCACGCGGTTCGCGCAGTCACGTGATATGCGGGCAGCCTTCTACCTAGGTAGGTACCCACGCGCAATGTTCACCGCTTGAATACCAGCACTTATGTATGTACAGCCACATCTGAAAATGCTCAAGCCTTCCCGCCGATTCTCCAACTCCTCAGTATTCAGATTCATAAGCCATTTGCCATCTTCGTTCATTCTATGAAACAACGCATCGTGCAGGTATCATACACGGAGCCTGTTTTTAGCTCGTTTATTTCCAACCCTAGTACATGCGCAGACCGACGGTTCACCTACAGAGTGGATAAAGAAATGTTGTTTCAGAGGCACGGTTCATCACACCAGCTACATTTATGCAGAAGAAAACAGTCCCCCCTCCCTCCCCCCACAAAGAAATTTTTGAAAGCGTCGTTCAACGGATGGGAATAGCTCGCCTCCGTATGCGCATGTTCTCACTCGGACGCGCGGGATTCATTCGCAATGGCACTCAGGTAAACCTTTTAAGAGAGAACGATGATCCAGTCGTTCCGGTACTCCCCAGAAGCGGAACACACCAAGAACAGTATGTAGAATTGGAGAAAAGTAAAGTCGCCTACTACCATGGCAGATCAGATTGTTACAGCCGCAACTTCCCCGTTTGAATTCTCGACGGATAATCACGTCAATGATTAGATACAGAAGCATGGAGAAATCCTCATCGCCGCGTCGGTTTGCAAATGGCCAAACTACCTCAGACAAGAGAAGGGCTGCCTGAGGCTGCCACGCTGGGTCTTCGGCATTATAGACGACTGTGATTAGCCTACGTGTTGCGAGCTTCCAAAATCTTTGCTGCGCGTGGGTTTGCTCGCGCAGTTTTTTTTTTTTTTTTTTTTTTTTTTTTTTTTTTTTTTTTTTTTTTTTTGTAGCCGTGATGTTTTTTCGGAGGGTTTGGGCCGGAAATCTCGGTGGCTAGATATTTTTTACAAAGATAGGAGTGCAATTGGAAAGTCGCGGTAGTAGTTGTATTGCAAAGATCGTGTAATCGAATACTGAATTTATATGTACCCGACTTTCAGGCGATGGATGACACGGGATCACGCGGCTTTATACCTGCGGTAGTACATAAATTGGGCAACAACATCCCAGCCATGCCAAATAGAATGGACAGTTCATATTGACCGGTGAAGGATTACAAAAAAATGTTTTTGATATAACCCCTCCCCCCCTAACTTCAAATAGACCGTCAACTGTGCGTGCGACGTAGTGAAACTGACATGGGACGAAAGCTCGGCGTAGCAAACTACTTACATATGTACCTGCAGCCATATATCATTATGTCATTGGCCAAATTGAAGGGATCACCCACCCACATTGCTTCCTCATCGGCGTTTGCTCATCAACAAACATTCAATGTTGAAATCAATGTTCAGAGTTGTCGTTGTGCACGACTTGCACGGGCTATTCTACGCGCCTCATCATCGTGTACACTCGCGCCAGTACTGTTATAGTTTAGCGGAGTTTGCTGGTCCACCGTAACAACACCACACACCCAGCGACAGCGCAATCCACATGTATAGTATAAAAAACCCCCAAGGCTCATAATTCGACCATAACATGTAAGCACCGCGCGCGCGCGCGGCGGGAAAAGAAGAAAGAAAAAACCACACACACACACACACACAATCAAAAAATGAACGAGCAAGACACCCCACCGCCACGTCGATTCGCTCCCACATCAGGGGAAGTGCGCGCGACGCGGTCGATTCTAGCCTCGCTGGGTCTCGCCACGGAGCTGATTCTGCAAGTCCTCGACTACGCGCAGTACTGGACCGTCATCACGACGGAGCGAATCGACCACGTGACGATTCTCGACGAGGATTGGGATAACCATTTCAGCGCCGTCGAGCATTACCTGTGGGTGCCTCTGCACCTGGGCGCACATCCAGATAGTGAAATTCCCAAGATGCGCGAGATCGAGTTCACGATTGTGAGTCATGATCAGGGGTGGACGACGGAGCGCGAGGCGGGGCCTTATGAGACTTCGTCGTGGTTCGAGGTCTCGCGTTGTAGGCCGCGTCCTGGGATGCCGTTGCCCGAGCCGGCGGACGACGACGAGGCGTATGCGAATATCGAGCAGGTTCGCAGGGATGTTGACGAGCAAGTTGAGATCTTTCCGAGACCGTCGCAAGAGATGGAGCCGATGCGAAGGCATTGCCCGGAAATGATGAAGGTCACGTGGCCTCGCGGATACAGGAAGAGCAAACCGGCGCTTGATGAAGGCACTCACGCATGGTGGCTTCAAGGCAACCAAGTAGCGAGGGCGACTTCGATTTTTGAAGGAGAGATGGTGAAGCGATACCGTGTTGTCTGGGGATGTGCAGCAAATCCGCGCTGGGAGGGCAATGAAGGTGCTGGTCGTGGCGAGGGCTTCGTGGACAGTCTGAAAGATGGTGATAGGATCGCTGTCTGGGCCAGAGCAAAGGTAAGTGAGCAATTTCTGCTGTCGAAAGAGCCTTGCATTGACATTGAGACAGAGAAGAGGTTGGGAAAATCACATCTTCGGCGTACGCGTTGTTGTGCGCTATACCATTTAGGGACCTGTACCTGTAATGCTATATTCCAAAATCCTCCCCTTTCATGTGCTCAACATCCTCTTTCTTCTCCCCTGTTCTGAGGAATCCCTTTCCGACAAATGTCAGAGCTATGAGGACACCCAAGCCTCCCAGCCCGACCGCCATGTACAGAGCTCCTCTATATCCTAGCAATTCGTCCGCCTTGGTGTTTCCCCCGTTATTAACGTGCACCTCCACGGTGCCCGCGATCCCTACTCCAATGCTGATGCTATAGTTAACCACCGTATTGACGAGACTTGCACCCATTCCCTGGTGCTCTTTCTTCACTCGATCGGATATGATCAAAGTAGCCGCGGGGAACGACATATCCATACCCCAGGGCATGATGATAGCTGCAACGAAGATCTGCGCCCAATATGTCTGTTGGACAGGAGCTGTGGCCAGGAGAAGATTGCCGAGAAGAAACGCCATCATGGAAATCAACATGACCCACGCAGGACCCACACGGCCTATTATTCGGCCACAACAGATGGCTGCCAAGGCACCTGAAACACACATCGGCGTACATTGCGCAATCGAGAGTAGGGGTGTTAGTCCTCTTTGGAGCTGGAGAAACTGGAAGAAATAATAGATGAAAATGCCTGAGGATTTGTTAGTCCGAAAATGTACTGGGGTCGAGTAATGGAACGAACATACCGAATGACGCCCATCCACATGACATGCATCCCAGCACAAATGAAACGTCGATGCCCAAGGCCTGGAACGAAATGAGTGGCTTCTGGGCCACATACATCTCAATCCAGAAAAACACCGGGAAAAGCGCAGCACCCACAATCAACATCACATAGATGTAGACCTGGTGCCATCCGAAACCAGGAGCTTGGTTGATGGCGAAATTCACGAGGATCATAGCCGTGATGCCGACCGAGGCTCCAACAAGATCCAACTCTGCAATTTTCTGTCTGAGCGACAGATTCCGTAGCTGCGGTCTCACAGGGACAGACGGCAAGACAAAGACTGACAGTCCAGCGAGACAAAACAGCGCAAGCGCATACGTGAAGAAAACCCACGGCCACCAAACAAGAGTCCAAAGGGCTGCAAAAGTCGCGCCCAGAATGGCACCATCTACGCAGGGGGCAGTCAGCTAACCATCTCACTGCTATTCAAAAATCGAGAAGAAAGACTTACTAGGAGCACACGCGCCGAACAAACTAAACACCATGTTCTTCCTCGTCCCGTTATGATACGTAGCCCCCAACAAGCCCAGACTATTCGGCAGCAGAATCGCGGGTCCAATTCCCGCAAGCACCCTCGAAAAGATGAACAAGATGCTCTTCCCCTCGCCCTCACACCACACACTGACGCCCCCGACAAAACTCCAGACCCCAAACCACACATTTCCAAAGATGATCATGGTCTTGTAGCCCCAGATATCACCCATGCGGCCGGACAAGAGGATGAAGCTTCCGACGGTGAGACTGTACCCGGCGATGAGCCATGCCAGCACGCCGGGGTTCGTGATGTGCAGCGCGGGGCCGAGGACGTGGAGGATAGACAGGGGTCCGACGAGCGCGGCTTGGGTGGTTACCTGCGCGCTGCAGAGGAGGGCGATGAAGAGGAATTCGTGGAGCGGGGTGAAGGTCTGGGCGATGGATTGCGTCGAGAGCGGGCGGGCTAGGGGCCGCTCGAAACTTGGGGTTCGGAACGACGACAGGCTTGTGCGTCCGGTTTGTGGTCGGGTTGGTGGGAGTGAATGCGTGAGGGAGGGCGCGATGGAAGGCGCTTTTGGGGGCATTGCGCTCATTGGGTAGTTGTGGTCCATGGTTTCGGTTTGGGATGGTGGTTCGCGATGTGTTTTTTTTCCCTTCTCTTTTTAGATTTGTCGCTTTTTTTTTTTTTTTTGCAAGACTCAAAATATTCAATTTAGTTCGCTTTATCTCGTCTCCCTCATCGTTCGTAATGGCGAAATCGTTTATCGTGCGGTGTGTGGTTGTCGCAATACGCAGTCGAATAGGTTACTTCGACAAGAAATATCAAATAAAGATGTCTTATGCCCTGTTTCAAACACTCTCCCTGCTTGGCAAAAGAAAAAGTAAAAAAGTCAAAACAAAACGTTTCTCAGTGTTTAGTCATAACTCGTAATCGGCAAAAAGAAAAAGATTGTGTAGTAGGTAAAGTAGAAAGAAAAGAGTGGGGGGTGGAGGCGAAATAGTGGAGAGTTTAGCGATTGATTTGGAAGCAAAAAGACAAAAAGTCAGCGAAAGGGTAAGCAAAAGGCAACCGAAGTTTAAGGAAGATACAGAGAGAGAGAGAGGTATGTAAAGTAGGTAAGGTCGTCGCGCGCGCGCGTGGATTAATAACTCCAAAAGGCTACAAAGGTTATAGTGAGACGAGAGGTTGGAAAGAAGGCCGAGCTATCCCTTACCCCCATCCCGCGTCCTTGGGTGTGCTCCTGCGTGTTCCCGCGCATCAACGTGCACGCGGCTCACGCAAATGCCAATCACTTGACCACTTTGCGCGACACACTTGTTTCTTTTTTCATCTTCTTCTTCTTCCTTTTTGTGTCCGGCTGCATGAGTCGAGTGGGAACGCGCCTAAGTGCGAACGTTATCTTTGTGACTTTACGTCAAACATGCCACGCGCGCGCGCGATGATGGCAAAGGCCCAAGGGAAGGGCAAAACAAAGTTTGGCTAGCGTCAGGAACCGTCATGCAGCTGGGGCCCGCAAGCCCCGTGGCACGTTTGGCACGTTGGCACGTTGCCGAACCGAGATCACCTGTGGGTTGGTTCCTCTTTTTTACCTTTACCTTTGTTGTGTCACTGTGTGTGTGTGCTCGCTCTCTCGTCGTGGGGCTCGGGGAGCCAGCCGCTCGACAATAGCAACAATTTCACACAATTGTTGTTTTTAATGATAAACGGGCCTGTCATTTCACCATTGCCAGAGCTCGCGCGCGAGCCCTTTACACATCTCCAACGTCCAAGAGACTGCGTTCCATTATCAAAGCTACCACTACTCGTCCCCTGCATACCACGACCACGCTAACACAACTCGCATGAATCTATGCCATCCTACGCTAATTGGTTGGGTTCCCCGAAACGTAAAACGCCCTTCCACGTTTTTTATTGACCAAGAAATGATGGAGAGCTACTTTGGTACTTAGTGTAGGATTCCTGGGGAGACGGCTCGCGCGCGCGGGTCTGCGGTTCATCGCGTCACACGGACCCAAGGTACCTAATCGTGCGCGAGGAAGGGGATTGCGCGTTTTTGCTTGTCGTTTCTGGGTTTTTGGTATTGGAGTGGGATTCATGGTGCGATTCACGACTCGCTGAGGGGCAATTGCTATGGTGGGTGGAGTGGGAAAATGGCAGGAGTCATGGGTTTCACTGATGAGGGGTCTGGGCAAGTAAACCTATGCAGGTGCATCTTGGAAGGGTATGTTTTAGTCGGGATTCGATGCAAACGATCCCTGGATTCTGCATGCGCGAGAACGACTATCTTTCGGCGCCCCGGATGCACACAGTTTATATCATGACTTCTTCAACATTTATTAGGTAGGTCAATAGTTCCTGAATCATGCCTTCGCGGCATCGGCAAGCACATCCACTGTCGCCTTCTCACTGAGCATCATGGTAGGCAGCACCGGGTAGCCTGGAAAAACACACGCATTAGCACCATCATCACTATCCAAGAACGATCAGAGGGGCAACTCACCGCCGGGAACCTTCGGGAAACTACTCGCGTCCACGACCCTCAACCCCTCCACGCCGCGCACCCGAAACTTGCTATCCAAAACCGCCAACTTGTCCCCGTCGGCGCCAATGCGACAACTGCTCGTAGCGTGGTGTCCGTAAGCCTGCTCCTTGATGTACGTCTTCTGGCTTTCCCTCGTGCAGTTCTGCTGCCCGACTTGGCCCTCGCACGGGTGCAGTTCGTTGAAGGGGCCTAGAGATTCCGGATCTGACCCATTGACCTTGCTGAGCCACGTCCGCACCCACTCGACGCCCTCGAGCAGCGCATTGAGGTCCTTGTCTTCGGAGTCTTTGAAGTAGTTGAGGTTGATGGTAGGGACGTCACGCGGGTCGGCGGATTGTAGTTCGATGACCCCGGCTTGGGAGTGCGGGTTCATTTGCACGAGGGCACATTCGTACTGATTGGGACCGTGCGTTTGGTTGAAGTATGGGGGGATGTTTGGGAAACCAGGCCAGAAGCCCTCGAAGGATAGGGACCCGCAGAAGGCGTAGATGTCGCGGATGGCGGCTTGAGAGGTCTTCCAGAAAGTAGGAAAGATCTCGCCCATGCCTTGGACTGCGCGCTTGCCCAGTGTCAGGATGCCGGTCTCGTAATTGTCGGCTACTTTTTGTCCCACGCCGGGAAGGTCGACGACAACGGGGATGTTGAATTTCTTGAGATGAGCTGCTGGGCCGATTCCAGAGAGCATGAGAATTTGGGGAGAGTTGAATGTACCACCGGAAATGATGACTTCCTTTGAAGCGTATGCCTTTCCTGGTGTGCCAGTGACATTGGGGTTGGATCGAGGGTCGGCACGGTACAAGCTCTTCCCCTTAAGATATTCGACGCCGACAGCCTTGGGCTTCGAACCAGTCTGGTCGAAGATCACCTTGGTCGCGAGAGTGTCTAGTGACAGGGTAAGCGGGTACTTACCCTCTCGAACAGTATCACGGACATAGTAACCAGGAGAGGATCTTTGTACCGCATCGGCTGCTACGTGGCTTACGCCGTTGAAGGGTCCTATTAGCTGATCACGGTTCGGCTGGTCGCCATTAATGTCGCGCTTGGCGAGGCTGCTAGCATCTTGAGCAGAGTAGCCTGAAGCCTCAGACGCGAGGGTGATGAGCTCGTGAGAATCACGGTACGAATCGAAGCCATTGCTCAAGCTAGTCATGTCTAACCAACCATCGTGCCCATGGGTATAGTTGCTTTCATAATGAATCTTCTCCAAACTGATCAGGTATTTGCGCATGTTCTCAGAGCTCCACGAGCTGTCCCCAGTGGTCTCGGCGATATCATCCCAATCAAGGTCGTTTGGATTCTGTTACAGTGAGCCATTTGCTAACTTATCACCTTCCTTCATCGCCAGTGCAATTGAAGAGGAAATTCATGACCCACCATTGTCAAGCAGCCATTGTGCATGGCACAACCTCCTAGTGTACCCGCTCTCGGATAGTATATCCCCAGTGGTTTTGCACCAGCCGGAGGCTCAATGCCAACATAGAAGCTGCCGTCTGTTTGTCTCCAGGTTCTGTGTAGATACCTCGCTTCACGGGCTTCGTCATCCGAGTGCTTGACAAAGAAGTCCCAACTATGTTTGCATAAGCAAAGCTGTTCGATAAATGGGAAAGATTAATGAGGCGTACCGTGTGGCCGGATCGTTGCCGGCAGTGTTGAAGTTGAACCATTGGGAGACGTTCACGTTCTCCGTCTGATCGTCTCCGGCCTCGATCAGAAGCACAGAGTGTCCGGCTTTGGCGAGATTGACTGCGAGAGGTCCACCTCCAGGTCCTGAGCCGACAACAATATATTCGTACGTACCATTATCGGTCGCAGCACAAGAAATCACTTGCGAGAGGCTTAGTATAGCCAATGAAGCGACACCGGAAAGAAAGGGGAGCATTGGTGCCATGGTGAACGAATTGGCACAGCAAACGACTTGATGATTGCTGTAGCAAGCTCACATTGTCGGGGAAATGACGTTCTTTTGAGTTTCTTCCTGTAGAACAAGATCACGGACAGGAAAACCCTTGAAAACTACTGCGATACAAGCAAATACCCGCTGTATTACACTATGCCCTTGCATTAGGGCTGCTGATGCGAGCGGTAGAATGCGAATGTCGGCAATTCGTTGGATACCTTTTAGATGGACAGGCCAATCGCTGGTCACGAGCCGAAGCCATGGCTCTTCAATTGATGAAGTGTGTTCTCGACTCGCATGTTACCCCGACTGTCCAGAATCAAAGGCCTTCCATTATTGTGCAGACCTTTAACATCCAGATCTTTTGCGCTCGTTTAAGGTATCTGCGTATCTGTGTGCAAAAGTTCGTGTGGCTCGTTGCGAAGTATAGAGTCGGTAGGTCGGAGGAATCACTCCGTTTGATGATTCATCCAGAATTCGTAAACTATAGTTGTCGGAAGCGCAATGGCAGCTGTTTCCAGGGACTTGCTGATAGCATAACTCCGTGGCGCTTAGGGTAAACGACAGCGTATGCGTTCTTTCAGCATCCGCATAGCGATTAGTTATTGCACCAGAGCGGGCGATGTCGCTACGATCGTACCATGCTGTCTCACCAATGCTCTGTTTTTTGGAATGACAGCTTGGAAGAATATGATTCGCTTTATTTATTGATGAGTGGTTGTATGCAGTCATGGTTGCATAGGCAGTGAAAATAACCGGTTCATGGATGTGGATAGAGGTCGGTGAAAATTGAAGCCACTGCTGAGGGAATAGAATGAGTGGGGGACGAGTGCATGTGGGGTGCAGATATGGAAAGGGACCCCACCTCCCTTCCGCCATGCGCTTCGGAGGGTCGAACATGATCCACAGGTGCACTTGGAAAGCTTGAGAAAGCAAGTGGAAAACGAGCCGTTTATGGAGGATTGTTTGTGACACTGAGTAAAGAAAGAGATATCCTTCCGCAGGCACCAGAGAAGGGGTTAACTACCAAAAATATGCTGTTTTGTTTACTCAAAGCCGACCCTCACCGATCCTGGATATGCCCCAGTACTCGTACAACATGACGGCGCTGCGTGCGTCATGCAACAAGAGAAAGTTCCCAAACCGAATGGTATATCAATGACTTAACAGGATGCGTTCGCACCATTGTCAACACCTCGAACGCCTGCACGCTTCTTCGTCTCCAATTAATCGCAACCTTTCCAACCAGGAATGCCGGGCGCAAAAAATAGGTCGAAACTCAACCGCGCCCGAAAAAACACACAACATGCCAAAAGTCGACCACCGCCTAGCTCATCCAACAAAAAGGAATCAACACGGATCACCAATTGCGTGTTTGCACGTGTCAAGCCTCAGAGAGACAATCAATTGTAGTAGTAATGTATCCCTCTCAAACTGGTGCACCCCAGGCTGCACGTAATCGCCGGGCAAGTTGTATGTCCTTCTGCTGTATGGTGACACGCTTGGCATGAATCGCGCACAGATTTGCATCGTGGAAGAGACTGACCAGGAAGGCTTCGGTGGCTTCCTGTAGGGCCGCAATCGCCTGACTTTGCCATCGATCGGGGCCGTTTGCGGGTGTGACGTCTTGGGTGATTTCGCGAACCTGATGCTCGTCAATACTACGCGCTGGACTACAAAGGAAATGCGACCGCTTACCAATCGCTGAAACGGAGCCTTGAGGAGGAGCAGATCCGCAGTCTTCTGGTACTTGCGGATCTCTTTCAGGGCCAACGTTCCCGGCTTGTATCTGCGTTGCCGTTTGGGCGCAGGTCCGGGTTGACCAACTGTCAATTGTATCAGCCATCATGCCGGGAAGGAAGTAAATAGCGATGCGACGCGGGTAAACATACGGCGCATACCACTGTCCCTCCTCTTTGCACCTACACCACTTTTGCGCCCCGTCCGACCAACATTTCCGCCTCCACGGGTGGGGACTGCGCGATTTTGCCGGGTTGGGGTGCTTTTCGGGGGCATTGTGCGCAAGTTAAGATGGATTCGAGGGCAGTGGTTTCGTCGGGTCCTGGTCGGTCGAGTCTTGGTCGCGCAGAACGACGATGGAGGGCGGAATGCGGTGGCTGGTAGCTACACGCGACGAGATGTCGCCTTGTCGGACGCGTCAAGCTCTTCAAGGAGAAGCAGTTGTAGGTAAATCGGTATTCTCTCCACAGATGAATAAATGGATGTTTAGTCGTACGCAGAGCACCCGAGCGGCAGGAAGCAACCGGACATTAATGATTGTGTATTTCTGTTTGCTGCATCCCACAAATGAAAAAGGTTGGGGAATGCATGCCAGGGTGGCTGGAGCAATTCGGGAGATCACGTGCATCAAGCTGCGCTGTGGGCAGTCGGCAAGATCTGATTAGATCTCCGACGATTAGATTAGATAAGCATCGGCGGCTCTTCCGGCCAGCGGAGCACTACCGGAGAGGTTACGTAGCAAGAAGCCAACATTGAACACTCTCAACCAACCGGTCAATCTATTCATACCTGTACCCATATAAACCCACGTCCTCTCCGCTCCACTTCCCAAAGGCCACGCAATACTCTCTTCTCTCCAACCGACATTCCTACCTTTGAACAGCTACGACCAATCCATCCCCCGCTACGATGGCAAATGTGCTGGCCGGCGGCGACGGCGGCATGATGGGCCAGTTTCCGCTTGAACAATGGTTCTATGAGATGCCCGTGTGCACGCGGTGGTGGATGACGGCGGCTTTGAGCGCCAGTGTGCTGGTACAGTGTACAATAGTGTCGCCCTACCAGCTGTTTTACAGCATCCGATCTGTCTTCATCAAAAGCCAGGTAGGTCCCCTCACCCTTACTTCCGCACGCTGTCGACCTCCTGCTAACCTACCCTCCATAGTATTGGCGCTTGGTGACTACCTTCTTTTACTTCGGACCTCTAAGCCTCGATCTCCTCTATCACATCTTCTTCCTCCAACGTTATTCGCGCCTTGTCGAAGAATCGTCTGGTCGCTCTCCCGCGCACTTCTCATGGCTCCTAGCCTTCGCCTCCACGTTTCTACTTTTGATAGCGCCCATATTCTCCATGGAGTTCCTCGGGTTTGCGCTATCGAGCACGTTGACCTACATCTGGAGTCGCAAGAACCCAGATGCGATACTCAGTTTCTTGGGTATCCTTGTTTTCAAAGCGCCATACCTTCCATGGGTGCTTCTGTGCTTTTCGCTGGTCCTGTACGGAACTGTGCCCAAGGATGACATGTGTGGCATTGTAGTGGGACACAGTACGTATAGGTTGTTCTTCAAACTCTAAACTTTTGCTAACTATCCCGGTAGTCTGGTACTTCTTCAACGATGTCTACCCGCCTCTCCACAATGGCCACAGGCCCCTTGATCCTCCCGCATGGTGGGTTCGTCTTTTTGAAGGCCCACCGCCACCTGAAGAGCCTGTTGAAGTTGAAGATTTCCCCGGGCAGGCTTTTGACGGGCAACATCACCCAGAGGACGTTCCGCAAGATGGTCTACGACGTCGAGATGTGCCGAACGCCGCAGATAACATAGAATAGCATTAGATATATTCCTTTCCTGGCGTTTGGCTCCCTACACATTATAAGATACCCTGATTTCTTACCATTTCCCGTCTGACACACATGTTGGGTGTGGAAGTTGGACTATAGTTGTATATACATTTCATGTTTACCCTTGCTTTTGATCAGATTCCGCGTTTACGTTCCTTGCATGGTAGTAAACAGACGGCGGTTCCATCTCGCAAACTGCCTTCTTCATCCGGTTTCGGTCCCGCCGTCAAGATGCTCGCCTGCCTAAAACAGAATAGCGTCAATCTCTCCGAGGGGCGAATCCGACAATTGTGTGGAAGAGAGGAAGATGAAGATGGACAAAGCTGAGCGGCGATGACCGAATCATAGATAACAATTGTGGTACGTGGGATCCTAGGGCTGAAAAATCGGATGCGTATTTATTCGTCCAGACCTTCTCTTCTTCTCCATGACCTACTGGAACTACACCATTGTCACCTCACCATGGCGCGTATAACGGCAGCATCCACTATACTTTCTTGTCTCCTTTTCACTTCTCCAACAGCAGCATGGGGTAGTCTTGGACATAATACTGTAGCGTTAATCGCGCAATCCTTCCTCTCTCCGCAGACTGTTAACTTCACCCAATCGCTGCTTAACGATACATCCTCAACATTCCTCGCCAACGTAGCGACAGTAAGTTGTCGAAAATGTATAAATTCTTACTGCTAACCCTGACAGTGGGCAGATTCCTACCGAAGCACTGCCGAAGGCAGATTCAGCGGAGTGTTTCATTACATCGATGCGCTAGACACTCCACCAGAATCATGTGACGTAGACTTTGATCGCGATTGTCCCGAGGAGGGCTGCATTGTGTCCGCCATCGCCAATTACACAACACGCGTCCAAAGCTCTAACCTCTCCTTCGTTGAACGTCAAAAGGCCTTGAAATGGGTCATCCATTTTGTCGGTGACATCCACCAACCTCTCCACGTCGAGAACCTTGCAGTGGGAGGTAACCAAATCAACGTGACCTTCGAGGGCGAATCTGCCAACCTACACCGCATCTGGGACTCTGACATGCCCGAAAAGCTCATCGGCGGATACGCCATGGCCGACGCACAGGACTGGTCCACCTCACTCCTGGCCGACATCAAACCCGGAGGCAAGTACGCCAACCAAAGCGCCACCTGGCTCACCGGCCTCAACCTCGAGGACCCCATCGCGAGCTCCATGCATTGGGCTCAAGACTCCAACGCTTACGTCTGTTCCACGGTGGTGCCCGAGGGCCAAGAAGGCGTCGAAGGAAAGGAACTCGAGGGCGAGTACTACGATTCCGCTATCCCGGTCATCCAACAGCAGATTGCGAAGGCGGGTGTTCGATTGGCGGCGTGGTTGAATCTGATTGTTACCGGTCAGCCGGGCGTCTCGCTTACAGGTTACGGCGCTGTGGGGAACAAGATTGCGATTGAGAGTCCACCGGCAGCTTGGGGCAAGAGGGATGTTAAGTTGGAGGATTGGATGGTGGAGGCGAGGCGTGTGAGGCGGGCTTTTGGGTCGGATTGTGGGCCTGCAGGTCATCATCATTGAGGTCGATAAGAAGACGGATTGATGGATTAAAAAAGAAACGTAACTCGGCCAGATGTAGACGTATTAAACGCATGTGATGAAACTGGAATATAATGTTATGATGGATGCTTCCTTTATTTTATTAATACTTGGAAATTTGTGACGGAGCCAGAAGTTGTATTGTGATTCCTGTGGCCTGCCTTTTTCGCAACGCACTTTTTGTTAATGTTTTTTTTGTAGAGATGGGGTCTTTCGACCAACACGATCTACGAAAGATGTGTCAGACGTGAATAGAACTTGGGAAGCAATCAATGTCTTAAGACACCAGTGATTCATTACAAGAGTTCAATGACGATATCAATTCCCGCTCAATATCCAATGCACGAATTCTGTATTTAGAGCTGTACTCCAAGTGACAAACAGAATTGATGCTAGGTAGCAAGCACTTCTTTGCCAACGCTGATGCTTGGCAGTATACATCATAAGCGCTACGAAACGCTAACTAAGCATCCTCCATCACGTTAAGCGGTTGGCGAGGCTTTTGTGGTGTTGCTTATCTGGAGGTATGGTTACCCCACATCGCGGTATATTATGTATGTACATTCGCGATGTAGCTATGGTAGAATGACGGCTCGATGCTGAGCATTTGATCAATTGAGTGAAGATAAGTAACTGGATCATAAAATTGAATCCATTGAATAAATAGCCCCGATGCACCTACGTGAAGTGTGTTCTAATGGTGGGATGGTGGAAAGAGCCGCGGGGTAACCCCAGCCTCCCCAAATTCACTCCGCCAAACCGGTCACCCACTAAGTTACATACATGCCGCCGACCCGCCATTAGTTACCGCTCCCGCTACGTTATCAAGGCCGAACACTCGCCGCACAAGCCCGGCAAAGCTCACGAAAACAACTCTTGTTCCCCCCAGGCCTCACTCTTAGCAGTCTTGGCCATGTATTGTTCCCCGCAACCGGCGACCAACGCGCCGTTAAACGAACCATGGGGACGTCATGGATAGGGAAATGGTTCCTGCAGCTCACCACGCTATGGCTCAACAAGGAAGCTCGAGAGCGAGTTTTGAGGATTCGCCTACAAACTCTGTTGTAGACACCGGCTCGTCCTATCCACCCGCGCGCGCGCGCGCGCGGGGCGTGCGAGCGAGGGTCGCTGCGGCTGCCTGTAGCTTAAGTAGCTCAGGATTCCCTCCGTTGTCGTTGTCGTGTCATTCGCAGCTTCTCTCGCTCGTTGTACAGCCGGTTCGATTGTTCGGGTAGATCGTGTTTTGCGGTTATGGCTATCTTCCGGTCTTCGTTGGTTGTGGCGCTTGGAGCTTTGAGTGGGGTTGCGAGAGCCCAGTTCCCTCCCCAGCCGACTGGGGTTACGGTGCTGGAATCCAAACTCGCAGATGGAGTTAGGATTTCGTACAAAGAGGTGAGTTTTAATACAATGTCCTTTCCGATTCCAATGGCAGATGTGCCATCTTTATGGACTGCACGCTTGAACGGTGTCTAACACAACCCCCAGAATGAAATCTGTGAAACCACTCCAGGTGTGCGATCTTACACGGGATACGTACATTTGCCTGCCGGGTCACTCAATGATTTGGGTGTGAGGAACCAAACCTACGAAATCAACACCTTCTTCTGGTTCTTCGAATCTAGAAAAGACCCTCACAATGCTCCATTGTCGATCTGGATGAACGGAGGGCCCGGAAGTAGCTCAATGTTGGGTCTGATGCGTGAAAACGGTCCTTGCTATGTCAATGCCGATTCCAACTCGACATACTTGAGCGAATGGGCCTGGAACAACGAGGTCAACATGCTCTATTTGGAACAGCCGGTTCAGGTCGGCTACAGCTACGACACTCTCACGAATGTCACCGTCTCCACGAGCGAGGGCGAGGTGGAAGTGGCCGACTTCTCCAATGGCGTCCCCGAGCAGAACAACACGTTCTACGTTGGCACATACCCCAGCCAAAACCCGAACACGACAACCCAGGGCAGCGAGAACAGTGCGCGAGCCATGTGGCATTTCGCTCAGACCTGGTTCCAGGAGTTTCCTGGTTACAAGCCCAATGACAACCGGATCTCTATAGCAACTGAGAGCTATGGAGGACGCTATGGACCAGCCTTCGCCGCCTACTTCCAGGAACAGAATGAGCGCATCCTGAACGGCACGTGGAGCAAAAAAGGCCAAACTCACATCCTGCACTTGGATACCTTGTTCCTCATCAACGCCTGCGTCGATCGTCTTGTTCAATGGCCTGGATATCCGATGATGGCATACAACAATACGTATGGAATCAAGACATACAATGAATCGCGATACGAGAAGGTCATGGACGCGCTCTACAACAGCACTGGTTGCCTTGCGCAAATTGAGAATTGCCGCAACCTGAGTCTGCAGTACGACCCTACCAACCAGGGCTTCAACACCTCCGTGAACCGAGTTTGCCAGCGGGCAGAGACTTTCTGCTCGGCCAACATCCGCGACCCGTACTTTGACTCGGACGTAAACTACTACGACATCTCGGTGCCCGGTGCGGCATCCTTCCCACCTCCCTGGTATGAAGGCTTCCTGAACCAGCCTCATGTGCAGCAAGAGATGGGCGTCGCCATCAACTGGACGCAGTCCAACAGTGCTGTATCCACGTCTTTTCGATCCATAGGCGATTATGTGAGGCCAGGCTGGAAAGAAGATCTAGCTTACCTGTTAGAGAGCGGAGTCAAGGTCTCCCTTGTCTACGGCGACCGTGATTACGTACGTACCCCTTCACAAACTTTACTTGCTGAAATCATAACTAACATCCCCAAAAGGCCTGCAACTGGTACGGCGGCGAGCTCCTCTCGCAAGCTATCGAATACAGCGGTACGGACGGCTTCCTCAATGCCGGTTATGCCCCCGTCCAGGTCAACAGCACCTATGTCGGTGGGCAAGTCCGACAATACGGCAACTTGTCCTTCACGCGTGTCTACGAAGCTGGCCATGAAGTCCCCGCCTACCAGCCGGAGACTGCCTATAAGCTTTTCATGCGGTCTCTCTTCAACAAAGATCTTGCGACCGGCAACGTCTCGACGCTCGAGAACCCAGAGTACGCCACTTCCGGCCCGAAATCCGTCGCGGATATCAAGAACGAGAAGGTCGTCGATCCGGGAAGCATCTGCTACATTCTCGATCGCGGTCAGTGTACCGATGATCAGTGGAAGACGGTGGAAGACGGGACGGCACTGATTAAGAATTGGATTGTCGTGGACAAGAACTCGAGCTACTTGTTCCCGGGCTTGATTAACAACGGGACGAAGCCGAACGGCACGGGTAGTCCGCAACCGACGGGGGCTCTGCCGGTATCGAATGCCGCGAGTGCGGGGATGCAAAGCTGGAGGTTGAGTGCTGTGGGGAGTGTTGTTGTGGCTGTTGTCATGGGGAGTGGTTTGATGATGTGATGAGCGTTTCTGCGTCATGAGACACGAATGATAATGCTAGACATGATGAAATGATGCTGGGATATGATACATAGAAAGTAATCCAAGTCGTACAAAGACAACATCCTATTCTGACCAATCTCAAAACCCCTCCAGGGGAGATTAAGAAGGGGGTGGAGCGGATAACGTAATATAAGTGTTCCAGCGAAGAAATCAAATCTCGCATTGTGTTTGTTCTGCAAACGTCTTAGGGATATGAAAATGAGGTGATGTCACCTACCAACCGTGTGGGCTTCCAGCATTCTAACAAGAAGATAGCTAAGAAAACTGAAAAGAACACTGAATCTGAAACCCCCAGCCCTCACGCGAGTGCTGAATTACAGTCTTTAGTAGTTATCGAAAAAGATGACTGTTGACTGAAAAATAAAGTTAAGGTCCAGTTACTCCGGTTTATTTTATAGGCACATGGAAGATATGTCAAGGGCGCAAGCAATGAAAGGGCACCTCTTAAGGCTGCTTACCCGCATTCTGTCGCTTACCCAAAATTGGAAGGTGATTTTGCAAAATCGCAAATGAAACCTAAACCCATTGCGTACATTCGCGTGTACTTCATTGGTGAGTTTACAGGATGACAGAGAAAACTGTTGAACTGCAGCCTGGCCACAACGTAGGATCGTGATTAGTTGACATCAACCTTCGAAAAATCAACAACCTCACCTGACCAAATTTGGGTCAGCTGCATCTTCAGAATACTTTTCGGATAAATCGTATCAGTCAAATCTCGCACGAAAAACGATGTTTTGGGTATACAATTGGCATAAATCTCGGAACTGTTCCTAGAGTGAGCGAGATTCTCTCCCACGCCTCACAACCGCATCTTCCCAATTCGGAGATCTTTCTAACGCTTAGACAAAACCGCTACATTGCCAGAACGCATCTCTACCACCTTCACCACACCCATTCATCATGGCAATCACCATTCGAGAAGCATCCGATGCCGATATTCCCAGATTTGTAGAAACGGAAATCGCCGCATACAGCGCAACGCCGAGCGCCAGCGGCACAGTCCTCTTCCCCGGCCCCTTCCCACCCGAAGGACTCCAAATACGTATACAGCAGACCATCGAATCACGCAAAGAATTAGCGGCAAAGTTCATGGTCGCGATCGACGAAGCAACAGGTGAGCAAATGGCGTTTTCCAAATGGTGCTTCTACAAGACCGAAGAGGATGTCAAATCAGCACCTCCTCGCATAATCCCAAGCGGGCCAGGAATCAACACAGAAGCTTGTCAAGCGTTCTACGGAGACGTGATAGAAAAGAAGAAACAGATCATGGGCAGCTCGCCTCATGTTTGTCAGTGTAGATTCCCCCATCCGAGGTCTATCTTTTCCAATTTTTTCGATATATAGACTAATCGAGAAATCTTAGATCTGCGTATGATGCACACTCACCCCAAGTATCAAAAGCGAGGAGCTGCAAGCGCACTTCTCAGATGGGGGTTGCAGCGCGCAGACGAACTCAACCTACCCACGTATCTCGAGTCAAGTGCAACTGCGCAATCGCTCTATAGGAAACACGGGTTTAGAGATGTTGCTAGTGTGGATCTTGACCTGACTCCGTTCGGGGGGGATGGTCTTGTTCACAGTGCTCCATGTATGTTGCGAGAGCCGCCGTCTAAATAAATTAGAAGGGAGGACAAAGTAACAAGAAGGGATGCGATGCTACGCGTTTGATACTTTTTGTATTCTAGGTGAAATCATGTCCATAAATGCAAAGTTCAAGTTTTTGGCTGCCATCCTTTGCAATGGCGCGCATTACGAAAGATCATTTTAAATTCCTCCCAAATGTCCGACAACTCCTCGGCAGAGCTCACGTCGTTATGTGTCGAAGTCGGTACGCTTGGTGGTTTGGTAGCCCATATCTGGATCATTTACTTATTTAAAATATCTTCTTACCTAAAAAATATATTCATAATTATATCTAACTATAATTTCTATTAGAAATATAAGATTAATATATTATCTAGAATATTACTATACTGTTAGCAGGATCTATAGTTTCTACCTAATAATATGGTTCTCTTGACTCCTCCTGCGGGGGGTTAGTTAGATTGCGCCCCAACAAAGGACTGTGGCGCAGCCTTGGCGAAGCGTGCAAACATTTCACTGCTGCCTAACTTGTCTCCCCCATCTCATCGCTTCTTGGTCGCGAGAGGATCGGATTTGATCAGGACTGAGAGGCACAAATCTTGCCAACGACGATTCTCTCGGGAACATTGAATGGAATTACGTCGCAGGCTATTCAACACTTAGTTCTCCACATACTGCAGCCTTAGCTAGGCCACTATTTCCGTGTTGTTGGCAAGCTTTTGACGAACATCTCAACAACGAAAACCTCCCAACTTTATTTATATAATGGCAGCCCCCGCATTCCCACTACCTTATAAATACCAGCCGTTGTCGAACCAAGACTCCATTCGTATCCTCATTCTATACCCAGCTGATGACCCCACTGAGCCGCTTCGTGGCCAACTCGAGTACACAGAGCGAGCGCAAATACTTCGGAGTCTTTCCAATTTCAACACACAGTATGAGACAGTGTCGTATGCTTGGGGAGATCAGAAGCCGACTGAGTCCATCCTGCTCGAGAAAGATGCATCTGAGCTAAAGATAACAAAAAATGTCGATTGCATGCTCCGACATTTGCGCAAGCGTTCGGTCAAGCGATCGCTATGGATCGATGCACTCTGCTTAAATCAAGACGACAAAACTGAGAAAAGCATACAGGTCCCATTGATGGGTAAGATATATGCCCAGGCGAAAAAGACAAACATATGGCTTGGGAATAGCGATGAAGAAACGCCGAGAATTTGGGCATTTCTACGCAGGCTCGCGGCATTGGAAAAAGACCAGATCAATGAAGCTTTGCTAAAAAGTGAGCTTCAGCATATCTGGGGCGAGGAAGATGGAGTGTCTCCCACTGAAAGATTCTTATGTCGGCCATGGTTCTCAAGACGATGGATACTGCAAGAAGTGTTTCTCAGCCAAGCCGCTGTGGTTCGCTGCGGAAATATGAAAATATCGTGGAACTGGATTGCCTCTGGGCTTGAAACGCTCAGGACTGCAAGCGAAAGAACACTTATTAGGCTCGGTCCTAGCGCACAAAACACGCTCAATACTGCCCATGTACTGCGTAATAATACTGGGAAAATACTAGATTTGATATGGGATTTTGATACGGCCAAGTGTGCAGATCCCAGGGATAAGATATTTGCCCTTTGTGGCTTGGCTACCAATTTGACCAAAGAATCCTTCAATGCAGGACAGGAAACACAAACTGACCCGAAACTTTATCCAATATCGACTGAGAAGATAGCGATTGAACAGATGGTAGATTACAATACCGGCTGGGAGGATGTCTACCGGAGATTCGCCCAGAGTTGCTTGCAGGCAGGTTATGGTGAAGAAATCGGTTATCACTTGTCCGCATTTGGGAGTCTGGGAAGGCCATCTTGGGTGCCCAACTGGAGCAACTGTCGACGAGTTCGTGCAGTACCTCGTCTACCTTTGTTTGGCGGCTGTTTGATTGGAGCTCAGCTGCATCTTTCCCAGAGCCTATCTGCTCTGCAGATTATCCCTTATAACTATACGGACTTGATCAGTGAGATCTACCCAGACTGGTCCACCAGTATCCCGAAAATTCTTCAGAAGAATCCGTTCCGGACCAACCCGGGAACGGTGAGCTGGGCAGCACTTAATATATGCTTTTTAGTTTGCCTTGGACTTGGGTTGGGCATTTCGGGGACCTACAAAGTACCAGACAAAGTTAGAAAGCTTGTCACCTCAAAGCTCTCCGAAATGGGCCATAGCCCAGATTTTGACCTTGCATATTCCGTCGGTGCTGCTGGCAAAGTACTTCATGCAGAAGTATTTGGTTACTTGGGGGACGCTGAACTGTATCATTGCTACCCGGATCTCTACCCAGACCCAAGAGCAGGCCGGAAAGCAAGCCCGAAAGAAGAAAACGAATACCAGAATGATATTCTCGAAGCCATCACGAATATGATGGAAGAATGTACCTTGTTTCAGAGCGCAGACGGGTCAATCGGCCTGGGTCCGAAGGGAACAAAGACGGGGGATAGGATATGTGGATTTCCAACAGCTTGTAAATATGAATCCGGATATGTAGGGGGTGTTTTACATCAGACTGGGGATGTCCAATCTCACCGGAAAAACCGATTGAACGATCCCGTGCGTAAGATCACCGTCGTTCCCCGAGAACACATCATTAACAAGGAGAATGGGATGGGTTTTCCGTGGCCTAAATACCGCGTTGCGGGTCACTGTATCCGCATAAAGCTCGATTTTGGACCTCCACGACCGCCGCCACCATTCTATAATGAATACGCCCTCATTGAGTAATGTTGCACGAGACTGAATGGATGGGTTACATATAACATGTACCCTTAGGTTTAAACGTTATAGATTAATACTATATTTAAGGAAGAAACCCAAATTCTTGCCATCGGACCTACAAAAGCTTCGGTCCTTTTCCTCTATCGACGCATATTCCAGAGTACCACATTACAGCGAGCACCACTCCCTCTAGTCTACACACGCCCCTATATCGACTCAGTGAGCCAAGTTGCCACCACTAGTAACTAGATCGTGAGCTCTAGTCTTAGCCACACAGCATACTTTAAACTACTGCAAGTTCTTTAATGTGCTAGGTAAAAGAGCTTAATATAATAATTCTACCTTAACATACGAAAAATAAAAAAGGATTTTAACTTAGCTCTTGTGGACTGCCTACCTCTGTTCTTGGTCTTCCCTCTTATAAGACGGCATTTTACTGTTCAGTATAGGATCAGAGATAAGTGTTCACGCTCCTTACTCGCCATTAATCTGGTCAGATGAATGGAAAAACACACAATAATGGCATATAGCACTATAAAGATTGACGGGATGTTTGTGCATCCTTGGACGTATTGTTCTACCAGGCTACCATATAGACTTATTATGTCGCAGTACTCTGCTTCATCAAGATCTTTTACCGTGGGAATACTCTTCCCATTCTTCAGGCGAAACATAGTTTTCTATCAAGCCCCTATAACCATACCATCTCCCCAAAGCGGCCAGAAAGCCTTGGATGTGCCAACTATAAGGGCAGTCAGTATAGTCCTTGAAGAGGAGATATCCCCTCAATTTGACGAAACAGCTGTACGTACGGTACCCACCACCGCAAAGGGCCTAACCACCATGCGCGAGGAAATATCACGGCGGTCGATGCACTTGCATGTCTGATCATCCGGTATTAGCGAACGGCCAAGCCTCCATTTCATTTGTTCATGCCACAAAGGATTCACTGACTGATTGACCATGATCTGCAACACACTCATAGGCGACTTCTTCTCATGAACATCGCTGAGGTATCCAAGTAAACTCTGGAAGAAGAGGCGGTCCATCGGGTCAGGCACGGCCTCGGGGTACGCCCAAACGTACATGACCGTGTCTTCCGCTGCGTCTGCACAAGGATAAAACGAATGCCTGCATGTATTGTTTAGAACTTTTGTATCATTTTCGCCGCGTCCAGTTTACCCTTGGTAATAGACTTACGGGACCCAAGGTGCTATATGATGGACATCGTCTCCTTGCGTGTGGACGGCATCTGTCAATCGGTATGTCGAAGTCGTGCAGACCTTACCTCTAGCTACCAAAAATGACTCCCACTGGTCAAAATGGATGTGCAGAGGCGGCGACTGTGGATGCTTCTTTCCCGTTTTGTTTATCGCATGGACATCTGGGTTGGCGTACGTTGCCCGTATTAGAACACTGAGTGTGCGTTAGCACCTTTACGATCCATGTGCATCTGGGTTCAGAGCGTACGTTGCGTTGAGCGACGCAGGCGGCTCGAGGTATTCAAAGACTACAGACTCTTCGAATTGTGAGAAGGGACCGGAGATTCTTTTGCAGGCTTCCAACTCCTTGGTCGTGGGTTCTGTAAGCTTTGGAGTCATTCTGCTAGTTGATACGGAAGTACAGTAGTTTCAAAGCTTAGTAGCTGCAGAGTACTTAAAATCTATCTTTAAGGTGATGGGCGTAAGAATTAAATTGTGTTGCGGTGATGCAGTCGTCCACACGGCTGAGCAGATTACCTGGGTACACTTGGCGTCAGCATGCCAAGCACATGCAGGTAAGATACCGTAGAAACTCAAAGGCTACGCCGTCGCTCTTAGCTATTGATTTAATTGGCTACTAGATTACTAGCAACTAATAAGATACGTGTAACTACCCTAAAGTGACAGCTGCGTCTAATAAGATATTGGTATTTCCTGCAGCTAAGAGCGACGGCGTAGCTATTGTGCGCGAGTTTCTACGGCACATAGATAAGATTACAAAATTTTATAAGACGGTGCCCTCGCGAGTCCGTAGTGGAATTGGACGAAGCACCTCGTAAGCTCTAGCGAAGCAAAGAGCATGCGAGAGCTCGAGATTGCTTATGCTGCGGGTGTGTTGGCCGACGCGGCGCTCGACACCACGGGCCAGAAGCTGGAGATGTTCATTATGGCAGAAGTAAAACATCCGGAAAGAGTGCACAAGGCGCATCAGGAACTCGGTATTGTCATTCGATCCGAGCGGATGCCTGAGATCGAGGATGGTGAGCGGTTGCTATACGTAAACGCGTTCATCAAGGAGGTTTAGCGTGTTTAAATATATATACGAATCAAGCCAGTGCAAGAATTAATCGGTCACTTTTTGCATCTCTTACACAGCGTTGGCGACCTATTATCATCGGGGGCGTTTCTCATGCGAACTTGCACGTAGACGAATACAACGGCTACCGAATACCTGCGGGCTGCATTGTCATCGGTTCACATTGTTCCATCCACATGGACGCAAAAGTCTAAAGCGTTCCGCCCAGAGCGATGGTTTGAGGATCCGGATCTTCCAAATGTTTCATTTGGCTTTGGCAGGAGGGTTTGCACTGAACAGCACATCGCGCGACTGTTGCTGTTTTTTTGTGATTGCGAGGATGCTTTGGGCGTTCAATCTACGGGCGGGGGTTAATGAGTACGGTAATAAGATCAACGTAGCTAACATACCTTTGACGGAATCTATTCGCAGCGAGGCCGCTGCCGTTCAAAGCAACATTTAAATTAAGATGACCAAGTATAAAGTAGGTTGTTAGTAACAAATAGGGAAATATAGAGAAGGACGTTTAGCATTTTGCTTGACGGCATTGCTGCAAAGGGGGAGATGAAGAAGACCCAAGTAAACTAACTAAGCAAACTACAGAGAGTCAGATGATATTGATATTTTCATGGCTAGCTTTCATTACACAGCTTTGAGAGAATGCATTGTTGTTATTAATTAACAACAGTAGTTATTTGCTCTTTATGGCACGATCGAATACGGGATGGCACAACACGATGCGATACGATACTGTACGATGCAATGCGCGCGCGCATCTCCGAGCGGCTTTCTCCCAATGGTCGTATACACATGATCGTAGAGCGGAACCTTCCGCTCCGTCCTTTTCTTTTATTTCCCTTTTTTTTTTATTTTTATTTTTATTTTTTTCAAATACCAGAAATTAAAATCCAGACCCTTGCGAAGAATCCAAAAGCGTACATCATCATTACAACTCGTAACACAACAACAATGGTGCGTTATGCATGTTATTGTCGCACACGGTATTACCTACATTAATCTATTACCGTAGAAACTCGCAAACAAGAGGTACGCCAACGCTCTTGACAGGAGAAGACTACAAGCTGTGACTAGCTACTAGATTACTAGCTACTACCTACTTGCTTTCAAACACCCTTAGTAAAGTAGTTTAAACTAATTAAACTACAGTATTCTCTGTTGCTAAGAGCTTTGGCGTACCTCTTATTTGCGAGTTTCTATGGTATACTATGTAGACGGACGGACTTACCGAGCTATTCCTCGTATCAAGCAAGCCGTGTCTGGCTGAACATTTATATTTCTAGGGCTTGGAATGCAAAAAGCAAGGGTATAGGGTCTAAATATAATTACACCATTCAGCAATGAGAGGCACATACGACTATAGGACCATGAAAACAGATTTTCTTGTCCAACTCGCCGTTTAACAATATCCCGTATTTAGATATTAGTGATGCTAAATTCCCTATTTAGTAATTTTACTTACTGTAACTATTTTTTAAAGTACTACGCCACCCTATTATAAGCACTAGGGTTGTTAAAGTAGTAATAGTATGTGGCCTAGTGATAAACTATTAATATAGAAAGGTTTGCAAGTTTTACAGAAGCTTGTAGCTAGAGTACTAGTAAGTGCCGTAGGCACAGACTACCCACCGTATTTTTTATCTTGGATTTTACCCTTTAATTACATGATATGAGGGCTGTTTACGGCGACATACAGATTATCGTGGCTTCCAGAGAAGGGAGAAAAATAGTCTTTCTTATGATTCATTTGTGAGACTGACAAAAACATATTACTCAAGCGAATTGATGGGCAGGGTACGTAGAATTGAGGAATGTTGATGATCTTACACGTCATTGTCTTTGCTGCAGGTAGAAAAGAAAGTGTTGTGGCGGCAGATGTCTTGCTATACCCATCCCATCAGGTAAATATGCCATTTATTCGCCTTTCCTAGTGCGTCTACGAGCCCGGGTCTTTTCACAAAGAGGAAACTGATCAGGAATCAGGCATCGGCGGTGGATATTCATGAGTGATTCAATTACACTTTTGAAAATGTGGGCATGAATATGTCTTTAGCAAACAACTTAGGCTTCCGTGACATCAAAGAAATGCTTTCACTTGTGCAAAATATATTGACTGCGCGCCTCTTAGATTCTTCATAAGACCTTTTGTCTCCGACAGAATAAGCAAAGGCTTGGTTTGAATAAAGCTCATGTGATGCGCTGGCATTTAAATTTCAGGAAAGATTAAAAGTTCGAAATTGAAAAACCTGAAAGACTGCGTGCGCCTCCTCTAAGGCGTAAAACTCTCAATAAATCTACTATTACTGTCTTTGTAAATGTCGAACCCTTCTTAGACTACCTCACGTTCCTTGAACCAATCCATAATGAGATCGAATCTTCGGCACTTTCGTGGGAGACTGTGATTTTCTTTCAGCGTATCACCCTCGCGTTTCGGCCAGCTATAGGTCAGAGTGCTGGTGTCAGCGTGGCACATAAGGGCTTGTCTAACTATATCTGCGCAGTGATCTGGACTGGTGTAAGGATTGTTCTTAAGATGTTTCGGAGTCTTCATACCTAGATGCTGATGCACTTTCTCTTCGCCCTCTTGTAGTAGAGATTCAAGTGGTTCATAGTATTCCCGATACGTATATTGCCAAAGCAAGTTCTGATGTACGTCAAAGTATGGCCAACGAGAACATCTTGGTCTTGGAACTTACCACACAGTGCAATTGGTGAAAAACGGCAGTGTTGGCCATATATCCTCCACCCATTCTCTTTGGGAACCTGACTGATGACTCCGGTGCGCCAATGGCCCGTACCTGCTCAAGGGTGATTGAGTGCTGTGACACTTCATGAAGTTAGCTAAGTTGCCGGTGTTGGATGTTTTCAACCGCATACCGTTTACCAGACTGCGCCACGCTAAATCAACACTCGGATTCGGCGGACCACGATAAATCGAATCAGCGCTATCTTCAAACCGTCGCTCTTCCCATGTATTATCCACATGTTCATCAAAGTAAGTAAGGGTCACACATTCTTTGGTCTTCTGTGAAGAATGTGACAGCGAAAGCGCAGCGAAGAAAAAGGTGAGGGAAGTAGTGAAGAATATGACTTGTAGCAGCCAGTGCAGATAGAAATATGATGACTTTTTTCGTAGCCGTAGCTTCTCGTCCCTTGGAACTTCTTCATTTAACAAGCCAATCGACTCCGAGGAGGGGACGTCGTGGTATTGAGCTGCAGACATGAGTATCTTGAGTGCCAAGACTATGGTCAGGTGACGAAAAATTTGAGCAGAGCAGAAGAGAGAGGATCCTGAGTGCTGGGCGAGCACTTCTTATATTTAATTTCTGCCACCGAAGTGCTCATGCTGACTGTGCAGAAAGCTAAAAATGTATTCTCGTGCTTTACCGCTGATATGCAGCACTGTATCGAGTGGGCTGCCTTGCACAATAATTGTGTAGCACGATGAAATATCGCTTTTCTCAACGTTTCAATTTTAGGTATCAGCATATGAAGACACTACGGCATCTGAATTTCGATGATTAGCCTATGTTTGTGCTTAAAGCATTATCTCCATTTTCCTCCCTTGTTTCATCGCGCAGGATTAAAACTATCTTCCGAGCAGGCATCAGAGATCCATTCGCGGCCTGATCATGGTGGCTGCGCAAAGATCTTGGAGTTGAGCGGAATAGGCAAATCACTCCCATCAGGCGTATCCGGTATTTCATTCTCATGGATCCATTTCTCTACGCTACTCAAATCCCTGCACTTGTGCCAAGTGTTGAAGTTTGCATATGGATCCGGCGTTGCCGTAATCCATTGGTGGGGAATGACTCCTACATCCGCATTGCACATGATGTTTTGCCGTAGGATCTCGATACAGTGTTCTCAAGAAAACATTAGCCAGTTGGTTGTAATTTGTGTCAATGAACTTACGTAGATGTATTTTGACCGTATATGGTCGGTCTGTGAAGACAGGTGCCATTCGCTCAGGGTGTTCGGGATTATTATAGTAGTCTTGATGAATGCCCTGACGTAGCATATTCAAGCACAGGTAGCAGTCAGAATACATTTACTGGGACGTTATGCTTGAGTTCTTACATGCATGTGGTGGCTGACCTCTAGGAAGCCGATATAGCCGCCTCCGTATTCCGGCGTCAGGCGAGCAGCATCAGGGTCTGCTCCAGGAAGTTTCAAGAAAGTGTCTTCCGGAATACTCGCATACTTCACTATTCACTCAGATCAGATAAAATTTTCTTATCCCATGCTTATACTGCTCGAGTCGACGTACCATAGCCCCATCGATCCCAAACAGCATCCAATTCTGGGCTTGGGTCGCCGGTGAACTCAGACGGATAACCCAATGTGCCATTGAACTGTACCATTTTATATTTCGGCTCCATAACTTCAAGTACGGGTGCTGCGTCTTGTCAATAACCCTGTTAAATTTGAAAAGCTTTCGGAAAGCCTACAAAACGTCGATGTGTGATGCAGACATAAATGATCAACGTCAATACTTCTGCGCCCCAAGATCCATAGCGCGAAATGGCTTGTAGCAAGTAGGCATATGAGGATTGTGAAGATTACCCCACGTATTGTTGTCCTTCTAGTAATTCTTTTGATTTTAGGTTCATTCGTAAGCAAACCTTTCTCGGGGTTGGTGTCATCACAGGAGTTCCGAGACGACGATGCATCGTCCGTCGCGACAGATGAATACTGTTGGTTGAAAAGAGGCAACATCTTTGGCAACATTGAAGATTGAAATTTGACGCAAATCTGGCAAAGGACAAAGAAGATATGAAGGATCGTGATAACAGAAGACTAATGAAGCAGAAGACTGCTGTTCTACTTGAGATTGCTGGATGTGATTCATATTTCCCCGGAAAATTGAAAGCGTCAGTCATGCATGTGGGCGCAGCTGACCGTATCAAAGTGGGGATTAGGACTCAACTCTGGCACAATTAAACCCAGTCCCGTAGAGATTACTCAACGGGGTATGTTACACCGCTAGGCGCAGATGCATTCAGCAGAAGTGGGCCCTTGATTCTAGCCATTGCACTTTCCGAGCGGGGTGTTATCCGCCTCAACGCTGCTGCATATGCATGCTTACGGTACTAGAGACAAGGATTGTGTAGCGTCGCGCACAGGGCCACAGTGCTTACCGCGTATGTACACTACATGGAGCATGCATCTTCGCCAGCGATCTTCACATCACCAAAATATGAGCTTCCTCACCCTGGCCTCTCTGTACTTTCCCTTTTGAGGTAATTACATCCTCTTTTACGGTGAAACTCAAATCACTCAAGCTGGACTACAGTAGATTTACACTGCAGCTCGGAAACGTTATCGACTCCTCTGCGCTTGTGGATGGCTCATTCGTGTAGGCTAAGATTATCGCATACCATATTCAGAAGGTGCAAATATATTTCCATTCCAAGAGATGGCCCGCAATGCCTGTTGGTGCAGATCGTCGATTGAAACAGGAGGAAACGCACACCGCTAGGAAGCACTCGTGATAGTGGCTCTAGGACAGACGCAGAATGAAGCCGTGCAGAATGATCTAGTGAAATCAAGGATGAGATGCCGAGGCTTTGTCTTGTAGCTCGACATGTAATGGACTGAGGCACCCGATACCGGCATGACAGACCTTTCAATCTGTTTAAGTTGAGGACATTTGACCGTGATATGCCTCTAAAATACACTAAAATTCTATCAAACCTCCCTCAAGACAAATATCCTTGCCAATAGTCATCATGGTTCAGTTGAACACCACTCTTCTCGTTGCTTCTTTGCTTGCGTTGTCTACTGCCGCTCCTCTTCCTCACGAAGGCGGTCATGGTGACTTGAAAGAACGCACTCCTACCAATATCTACCCGGGTGTGAAATATCCTGGAGATGCCGACGACATTGCCAAAAGGACGAACATCTACCCAGGTGTGAAGTATCCAGGTGACGCAGACGAGGTCACAAAGCGAACCAACTCCTACCCTGGAGTTAGATATCCAGGTGACACAGACGACATCACAAAGCGAACCAACTCCTACCCTGGAGTTAGATATCCAGGTGATACTGATTGATTTGGCACAACTTGGGCAAGCAATGTATGAAGAGTGGAAACTGATCGTCGTCGGTCATTCAGGTAGACATTGTGGCTCGAGCAGACCATATAGGGTGGATAGAGGGTCATCTGCCAGCTAAATAGTTGTTTCTAAATGTGACTCTTTATCTTTATCTTGGGCAATATTGGAGCTGGTAAATTCTTTTATTGAAATTAACTCGTGCAACGTGCGTGAGACTTTCTACTGTGATTTTCAACCAGCGATACATGACCACCAATCCAGGGCTTTGTCAAGATTTGGACAAATATCGTTGGACAATCTCACGATATTCTGGTTTTCATGTGTACTACAGCTAAGGTAATGAAGATATATAGAGGACTTTTTATCTACGAGCAGCAGGAAAAGGCGAAAAGTCTTCAATTTGATAATTAACCTATATATTCTATCCTTCAAATCTTTCGGCGTCATGATCATCATTATATCGAAAGCGTTCACTCCACTGAAAAAGCTGCTTAAAATCACGACATTGATGCAGACTCCCGAATCCATCAATCCCATCGCCACCAGTACCACCATCGAAAGGAGAACGGAACGGCTCCAATTCACTATCTGCAGCGCAGATGATACTTTCACGAAGATAGTCAAAGCAGTGCAGCGTGTGCATATCCGACTCTTGGATATCCCCGCTGAGCGCCCGACGGAAGTCGGCGTAAATGAGGTACTTGATATCGTCAAAAATTTGGGGGTACCTGCGAAAGCTAATGGCACTCACAAGACAATGCAGCTGGTGAAATCCTGCGACACAGAATCTTCCAGAGCCATCTGTACTCATGTCCTGAAGAATTTGAGGAATGGGGCCCTCAGACTCAATCTTCTCCATCGATACATAGCCCATGCCCTCTTCATTAGGTTAGCCTAGTCTGGCGTTGAGGTATTGACCTCTTACTGGGAAATAGCGACATCCAAGCATCGTGACTCTCATTCAAGCTCTGGGCCACATATTGCGGCTCAGGTATGTATGTTCGAAGCACACTCCCAAGAGGCGGAACGGATAAAGATGGCAAAGACACCTGTCCCAAGGAAGACGTCTTAAATGAGGTAGTCAAATGAGCTGATAAAAAGCTGTGCAGTAAAATCGTGGCAATCGTCGAAACAATCGCACTGATGACTGCTACAATGAGCAGCGTCCGCCGAGATGTCTTGAGCAAATTCTTTTCAGCAGCCTTTGAGGCTGGTATGAAAGCATGGTCCTTTGGTAGAAAGGGAACCTCATGTTCGGAAATTGATTCAAGCATTGGGGCGACAGCAACCGTGAATGGATGTAAAGTGAGAAGCTGTCCAGTTGCTTGAAGACGGGAGTATGTTGGTACTGGAAAACCGGGTCCGATATCGCTGCCGATTCGCAACGCAATTCTGGAGCGAATTGGGCTGCAAGTGCACGTACATCCGTTCGAAAGACAGATCTTGTGATCTCCACGCTAGTTAAGCCCACACCTTAATATACCTAGGTAGTTGTATGGGTAGCTGGAGCGCCGTAGCCGAACGCGTGCACTAATGCACGATCAGCATCTTACATATGCACTCACAGC
The DNA here is from genome assembly GCA_003073855.1 of Periconia macrospinosa. NCBI lineage: Eukaryota > Fungi > Ascomycota > Dothideomycetes > Pleosporales > Periconiaceae > Periconia > Periconia macrospinosa. The sequence goes on along the minus strand of KZ805325.1, from coordinate 106,330 downwards.
ATTGTGGGACAACACGCGCATCGTAATCAGCACCAGCTACACAAAGGCATGGGTATTGCATGAGCTACAAACCAGATGTGACTATTGAAACGATATACATTCTACCTATCCCTAACCAGCACGATGAACCTTGATTTGTTATGATGCCACAACACAACACTTGCCTTTGATAGGAAACACGCAATATGATTTGACTTTCATATAGTATATTCCTGAATTACCTATTCCGAATTGGAAGCGGCTGAATTACCCTGTTGAAGTCCAAAGTTCTCAGGTAGTCTTGCGTACCCCCTCTCTTTCTCTTGAGCAGGTCCATCAGATTTTTCTTTGGCTTCCATTCAACCGCCAAAGAGACTTTTTTCACCGTTTTATTTGTCCTTGAAAACTTTCAGTCTACTTCTGACCAACTCTAAGACCCGGTAATATTCGTACACACCATGCTGGCTACAAAACAACCGCAAACTGGCTACCAGTACCTGGCTCAAACAGAGGACTCAACTCTATATGACAGCGACCTACAGCCCAAGCGTAGATGGTCAACCTTCTACGCAATTATTTGGAGGACATTCTTGATTTTTCTTTGCGGCATTGGAATAACTACAATCATTCGCCTGCTTGTATTGTCGACTGCCTCCAGTAAAGGCGTGGTTGATTGCAATTGCGGTGGCTCGATTCAAGAAGCCTTATCGAAGGGTTGCAAATATGATCCAATGGCTACCTCATGGCTTCCTGCCGCTTGCAGAGATGATGAGCTTATCGACCAATTCAATCACGCTGGACCCGGGAACAACGGCGAATGGGACTACTTTAAAACTCAGTCAGGAAACGATACTTGGACCTTGGAAGAAGTGGCAATGTTGGCAGAGAAAAAGGGTGACGAAGCTGCGTTTTGGACAACTCATGAATGGCACATTGCTCATTGCTTATTTTACTGGAGAAAAGAATCGCGGGCTAGGGTAAGCGGTAAAACTGCTCTTGAGCAGAGTTTCACAGGAGAATATCATGTCAATCATTGCGAGGAAGTTTTAAAGAGCTGTCGTCCACTAGATGAGATCAACACTAGATCTACTGTGGGATTGAATTCGGATTTGTTCGATGATGAGACGGTCGCAGCGTGAAAGGTTGTTCTCATAGTCTTGTCATGTACTTAGTCAACGGAAGTGGAATACTGAAGGTCAATGAATCGAATTTTGATGCAGCTGCAACCAGTATATATTGTATATTTGCGACGGCTATTGAGCCAAAAACTTATACTACACGAGCTTGAATTCAATGGCTAGGATCGAATGAAAAAGCGTCTTTAAACGATTTGACAATCTTTCAACAATTGGGAAAACTTATAGCAACAGCCGTCATGACCTTTCCCAATGGTACCTCTGGCGACATGTACGTCCTATTCATCGAATCCACACAATGTGCTGTATGGTGCCAGCTAATCAAAATCTGATCCATCTTCCTTCCTTTCTCCATTTGACGATGCATCAGCTTCCAGGCGTACATACAGTGAGACACATGATATCGACGGTCCGTCCATACGAAATAGCTAAGATATCCACTGATATCATCCAGTGTCTCTAATGGCACCAGCTGAGATGGTTCGGGATACGTGAGACAATCCTCGCCGCACACGAAGTCGGATGTATTGTGATAGAATTTCCATGGGCCTTGTGACATGAATTCAGCGTGGAGTTCCTCATCAAAGCAATCCGGTGGAAGCCATGCTGCGGTACCGAGATCGAAAGTGCATCCTGCCGCTCTTGCTGCTGCTGGTGTCTGACCGCATGGGTCCTTTCGAAGCTCTATTGAGGGATAACGAGTGGAACTGAGAGATTCTTCCAACCGATGCACAAGTCGGGCGATCATTATCAATACCATGACCGCAATGGCCAGTAGTAAAGCTTGTATTGCAGTAAAGATCCAACCTTTCTTTGACTTCCTATCCAAGTGTTTGGGACGCATATGTAGAAGACTCTTCTCTTCATCGTGTTCCATATTCTCCAGATCGTGGGTGCTCGTATCGTGTATAAGTGGTGGAGACATGGGACTTGCAAATACGATGCCGGCGAAAATAGACCTACACGTTTTGCACAGTGCAAAAATGGAGGAGTTTCTGAGAAGTTTGAAAAGAAGGGGGGAAAGAGAATGAGTCCCTCCCTGTGTTTGGGGGTCGCGGTTTGTCCGATAGATGGTCGCTACACGACATGTAGCGAGCAATTCACGCTGATCCAGAAGAAGAAGGTCGACGTGCAAAGCATTATCCCTCACCGTATTGAATAACTTTATTGGTATTTTCTGACTAGCATGCATAGCAGTCTGGCTGATGCAAGTCCCACCTAGGCCTGAACATACCGTAGACAACTCACCTCTAGCTAAACCTTCTGAGAATTTCTTTCCGGCACGAGACTTAGAGGGTGAATGCATCCGGTTAATTGTACATGTTGTCCTCGTATAGTTCTGTGGACCCTGTGACCGGCTTTCTGCGGTAGACCGTCAGGGTATTACCGTATAAAAAATGGGGTTATGCAAGACGCCTGGGCCGTGCAGGCACAGGGTATCTCTGCGGGTGGCTGATAGATGCACGAGCGTGTTACTCAGGTCTAGCTTCTACGGAACCGAGTTGCTGACGATTGATTAGATCGAACCATGGGAACAGGGGTTGGGGCGCTGCAGAACGGCCGGGATGAAATATTCAGAAGCGTGCTGCTAGCTACGCAAGGACGCTTCCTAAAGCTTCACAACAACTGTGCACCATCTGCCCAATCCATTGAAACTCTCTCAATCAACAATCACGCTCAACGTAAACCAGTCAAAATACTCAAAACATCAGTATTAATTATCATTGTTATTGATTATCGGCCAGCAGATTCTTCCAGTTAGGCACAAAATGTACTCGGATGGTGTAGAAAGTCAACGTTTCAGCAATAGAAAGAATCTATTCGCTTTGACGTGTGGTCTTGGAGGGTGAATTTTCTTCACTTCGAAACATATATGCCTCGACTAACTTGTGTGGTAGGCTGCAGGTAGTTTGGTCAGTTGTACTTTCAAACGGCGCTGTACGTATACCTCAGAGTCCTCTTTCTCACAGTAATTGACATGAACACTCCAGCCTTTTCTCATCTCCTTGGGTCTTGCAAAATCTTTGACGCCGCTTGTCTGGCTAGCTGCACCTCTATGTGGTCTGATCGTTCAGCCTGTCATCGGAGTGTACAGCGATCATTGTCAGAGTCGATGGGGTCGACGTCGTCCTTTCGCTATTGTGGGAACCATAGCCACGGTCACAGCAATCATCGCTCTGTCGAGATCTAAAGAGCTAGCTCAAACCTTTTCCGACTGTTTCGGTACTTGCTCGTCACTTCCACCGAGGTCCGTTGAAAATTTGGCTATCGTCATAGCAGTAGTCTTCGTTTACTGCCTCAATATCGCCGTCGCCACTGTTCAAGTCGCTTTGAGAGCAATGATCGTGGACAATTGCCCTGCTCGCCAACAAGCCCGGGTCAACGCATGGGCCAGCTACATGGCGGGTGGCGGTAACATCTTTGGTTATATCGCAGGATCAGTGTCACTCGTGGATTGGTTTAGATTACCAAACACATCGCAATTTCAATTCTTGTGCTTATTGGCGTCTGCTGCACTGATGGTTTCTATCAGTTGGACTTGTTGGCGTCTGGAGGAGAAGATCTTATTCCAAAGCCCACACATGGGATCCACGAAATCGGGTGAATCCATGATTCATTATCTACGAAGCACATGGACACGGGTTCCGAGGAAGATAAGGCAGGTCCTCCACGTACAGTTCTGGTCTTGGATGGGATGGTTCCCATTTCTATATTACTCCACAACGTAGGTTCTGATTTCTCTTTGTATGCATTCTTTATTGAAGCTAAAGAGAATGTAAAGGTATATCGCCGAGCTTTACACCGAATCCATCTATAAGGCCGCCCCCAGCGTTAATCCTGAGGCTGGAAATCTCATTCGAAAGAAGGCTACTTATTTGGGTACTTTTGGGAGTCTAAATTTTGCTGTAGTGTCCTTATTGACAAATCTGGTCTTATCACATGTTATCGGAAGAGTTATTGATCTCCTACAATCGAAGGAGCAATGGACTTTGATCATGTCCCGGCTTTGGGCGGCGTCTCAGATTCTGTTGGCTATCCTTATGATAAACACTCAATGGGTCACAACTAGCACTGGGGGCACGACAGTCGTGGCAGTGGCAGGTATCTCATGGGCCTTCACGGTGTGGACCCCTTATGCCATTATTGGGACTGAGCTTGCTGAGAGTAAGGAAGTCGACGAGGAAAAGACAGACGGGTTGAGCTTGGAATTTACTACTTCGGCATCAATCATGGGACTACACAATGCAGCCATATCTGCGCCGCAGATACTGTCTGCAATTCTAAGCAGCATAGTTCTATCTATCGTGCATATTTCAGGGAGTGCACGAAGCCTACATTGGGTCTTTCTACAGAGCGCATTTTCATCTTTGATGGCAGCGTATACAGCGAGCAGACTCTTAGCTAGATAGCGCCTTTGCAATCTTGGAAATTGAGAGCACAAATTTCATCGCTGATACAGGTGTGGGACTCTTTTATTCATTGATCTAACAATTGACTCTGAAGTATGTTCTTGTATTCCTGGAGGCCCTTTTATCCGTAAATCGACAGGGCTTTGCGATTGTACAAAGAACAATTAGATTTTCTAATGCTCAGATGTCGAAGTCAAGATGATGGCAGCGGAAAAGAAAATCGATATTGTGCACAACGACTCATATCTAGACCCCCTTAGATTTACCAAAGACACCCGTTACCTCATTGAAAAGAGGTCTTGTTCAACCCAATACCGGACATGATTGTGGCCTCTCTGTCGCTGAAGATGACCTCCTCGCAATGCACAATATGACCATACATATCCGCCGAATCCATGTACGCCTTGCCCCTATCCTGCTTGCGCCAGTAGTAAGTGCAATGGGCGACATGCCACGCCCACTCAGTGAAGAATGGCTCTCCCGTATCCGCAAGATTAGCAAGCTCCGTCAGAGTAAGTTCATGCTTGCGGTGCGGATCGGACCAGTAGTACCACTGGCCGTCCGGACCAGGACCGTTGCGGTCGAATTCGGCGCTCAATTCATCATCACGGCAAGCTGGAGGCAACCATGCCGCAGCCATTGTGTCGTATTTGCAGTCGAGAGTCAAAGCTTCGGCGATGCTAGCGCCGCAGTCGCAAGAGATCTTCTTGTGGGATTTGATACTGATATAGACTTGAAGCGCGAGACTGACGATGCCCCATGTAACAAGAGCCAAGACTATGGCTTTGCGTGCAAGATGTTTTGTCTTGCGCCATTTTGACTCCGGAACAAGAGAAACAGAGATCTCTTGTAGGAGATGGTCAGAAGACGCAGTTTCCTCGTCTGGGCTATACCGAGCTTAGCGATACGAGCACTGTGTGATTTCTAGACGTGAAGGCTTACACGCTTTGGTAGATAGTCTTCTCGGGAGGCATGTTGATTTTGAAAACTGATGAGGTATGGAATTCTTCTTCCACAGATTCAGACTTTTTGGGTAGAGGGCAGTCAATCGAAACGCAAGGAAAAGTGGGAAATGCTTTAATCCCTCCAACGATTTTTCAACAGCTGTTGGGCTACCTCGTGACTCTATCCTATAGAAACCGATGTGACTGATCACAGTACTTTGACTATTTGTCTAACTTGCATGGGCCCGCTGTATTGAAAGATTCCTTGTTCGCAGGATGCTCGCAACACCGATCGTGGACCGTCTTAGTAGCCAACGAAGAGTAGCTTGTCCTCGCAATTGTCAACGGCATGCCAAACGCAGTCACAGCATATCTGCACGCTAGGTTGTCGGACTGGAAATTGGGGCGAGACCGCGAGTGCACACACGGTACAAGTGCACTGCATCAACATCCGTGCTGTACTTTCAACACGCTCTATCTTGCTGCACGTCGCCACAAGTAGAGCAGATGGTAATTGATCATTATGCAAAACGCTCGGACATCCGTAAACCGACATGCATCTGCATATCAGCCGCTGACACCCGTAGATGCTGGTGAGGAAATAACCTTAACGCAAGGTTCAGGGTAAAAAGATAAGAGTAAACTTGGTGGAAGATCAGGATGCGCCAAAAGCTTAATAAGTAATCGTAACGTGTTGCGGCATTAGCGTGGTTTGTACATGCAGGTAAGCATTTGACAGCATGGTGCACGTGACCAACGAACCTCGACGTGCCCCTTCCACAACCCTCCGCGGACCCAAGACCCATTTCGAAAAACCCCTGCTCGCATGCAACATGCTGACGGGAAGGTGATAGGCCCGTGGGGTATGTTTCAGCTGCCCCATAATGACTTTGCGGGGTGAATTCACCGCCTCTACACTGACCCCACACAGCGCTGTATTTCGTGCACAGCACCTGCCGTCAATACGAAGTAGTATGGTATGCAACGCTAATTTTTCATCTAGGTTATTCGATGATTAGCACAGCTTGACTCGTCAGGAATTGCAACAGCTGCGAAAGCAACCCGACTTGGATTGATCGAAGGTACGCGCCGACAATCCCACAGTTACTTTTTGCGAGATCAAGTAGACTCAAGTGCAGTTAGTAAAGGATAATCATACTTGCTCAAATCAAGAGCGATTTTACTCAAGTTCGTCAATAGGTAGCGGCTTACGGTGTTTCTCACACCCATGATAACGTTTGCGAACAGGTTCACCGAACATAGTCGCTGTTGTGCTGCTATCATGGCGGAAAACAACTCAGTATCACTTTCGATTCAACCTCTACAATACAAAGACATTACGGTTTGTGCGCAAATCACTGCCAAAGCCTTCTCAACAGATAGGCACACGATAGTGAAACAGCTTGGCTCCAAGCCATTCGACATGTATGAAGTGTCTCGAGATGGGTTTCTCGCGACCCTTCATCGGGACACGTACGTATACGTCAAAGCTGTAGACGAAGAATCAGGGGAGATTCTGGGCCATGCGGGCTGGGGGTTCAGGGGCGTCGACGTATCCAAAATACCGCGGCAGGGACCGAGTGATAAGGCGCCGATGCCAGAGCAGCATGCAGAGCAGGAGAAAGACAAAAAGAGAAACGAAGAAAAGAACAATGACGAAAGCGAACCGGTCAAAGAAAATGGCATCGACCGTCTTCATGCGCTTGAAGGCGCCGATATGCAGCATATGATGTCTGAGCTCATGCCTCCTGGCACGTCGTGTATGTTTGTAATCGGCCTCATTGTTGCTCCATCGCATCAATCCCGTGGCGTAGGCAGTGCACTCATCAAGTACGGCGCCGACATGGCAGACCGCCTTGGTATCTTCACGTGGGTGCACTCGTCTGACCAGGCATGGAAAGCATACGCAAAATTCGGATATCAGGTAGTCAAGGAATTAGACCTTGATTTAGATGAGTATGCGCCCCAATCACCTGGGATCAAGTGGGATAAAGCGCTTGAGGGAACTGAAGAGGGGGTAACGGAAGACAAATGGGGACGTTATGTTATCAGGTACATGAAGAGGCTGCCTCTAATCGCCAGTGGTTGAGTCCGGCCAACATCTTGCTTGCCGGCTAGAATTTACTGATCATGTGCGTCTCATGCCTTGACGTTTTCCGCACTTATTATCCGATTTTGTGAGATTGAAATTGTCTTCTAAATGCTTCTATGCCTTTTTGGCCATCATCGGCGCTTGTTATTAGTTCTGTGTGGCTCGAATCGCCCAGCATGTGTGCGCGTCTCTAATTGTGTGTCATATCCAACATCATCTCAAATCATGGCAAACCCTTTTGCTACTTTCACATGCCTACTCTTTGCCTTTCCCAGCCACGGTCGCCCATATCGATGCCCATTCCCACCGCAATCTTCTTACCATAGCTTGGCGCGCTTGGTGAACCAAACCTGTCACCTCCGTTAACTCCCTTGACTCGCTCGAGGCACCGCCACAGTTTCAGCGGCTTGGCTACGTTCCACCGAGGTCCCGATCCTAATGTTCGACGTTGGCAGCGCGGTCATGTATGCCTTACGAGTGGATTTAGGCCTCCCATGTACGAACGTTCCAGGCAACTCTTTTTACTGCGCAAAATCACTTTCCAGCATGATGTTGCAAGTTGGGAGTGTCATTGTGCTGCTTGGTGTGAAACACGGCGGGATTTGAACTGGCTGTCTCGTGGCGAAGTGAGGAATCAAGATGATGAGCGAGTCGAATTCGATGAGTGGAATGAGGTTGAGTGGCCTAGGCGGCCTGGACTATGTAGGTTCTACAACGTTATGTGGGTGGAGTGGCTAGATGGAACTGCTTACTGTAAGGTAGTTGGAAAGCCGTCTACTGTTTGTGGTGCCGGGTTTCAACGAGAGGGTTAATATTGTCTTAACACGATTTTACGAGATTATGGCATATCGCAGGTAGCGCTTATACTAATGTCTTTGGAAATAACTCAAGAAGAACTAAATACACTTTAGGTACTAGTGATTGCAGCAGTGGCTACACAGTTCGTCGCATATTCTCGACCAAACACAAAATGCTCTACATTGCATGCCACTTTGCTGTCATTTATCCTGCATGCGCCAAATATACGTACTATGTGGTCAAAACCCGAGGGCGGAGTATGGATAGTGCTTCGGTTTGAAAATGCGCGTATGATAGATAGTGGTGTGCAGCAAGGTGTACTGCATGCAAAAACATATGACTTGGAATCATGTCTATGAATTGTGTAAGAAATAAGCAAATCGGGATGATCCAAGGCCGTAGGATTCTAAAATTGCGCCCTGCTGTAGGCTGCTTTATGGGGCAATAAAGGGGGGGCGGGGTTTGGCCCCCAATGTTTCTAGTCGCTGGACAGGCGGCGTCGTTAATTGGCTGTGACTCTCACTCTTGTCAGCCGGGCGTAAGAACGTCCCGCTTCGAGTAACACCTTCAAGCGATCGAGAACCACTGTGGTCACCCGTCTTACCTTGCTCACCCTTAGCTTGAGCGATCCGGTGAGAAGACATGTTTGTTAGTATAAGAAGCACTTGAGTCGAACGTATTTATTCCAATCAATCATCAATACGAAATCGCATGGCCAGCTCACAACGAAAGTCGGAAAACGGTACGTCGGGAGGCCACTGTAAACACTAGATCCATTAAGCGCTAACCCGAAAATCATAGAAATGCAATCGCACTCACAAGTGAACGCTGGTAAGCTTTGTAGGCTCGAACAAGAGCCGCTTTCTAAAAAATTCTCTACCAAAAGCGAACCAAAAGAGCGTAAAAGACCTCTCTACAAAGACGCAAGATCATGGCTGGCGCAATTTTCCGGCTGGCGCGGAGGATTTCTAGCATGCATAGCTGTGACCGCAATAGTACTGTTACTCAACGTCATGCTAGCTATAGTAGCAGTTACAACGTGGGATCCAGTTAACGGCATTGCGACAATTTACACCGGCAACTGCTCAGTGTCGTCTCGATGGACCATGGCGATGCATCTACTCATCAACTTCCTCAGTAGCTTGCTACTCGGAGCCTCCAACTACTGCATGCAGCGGCTCGCCGCGCCAACTCGTGCAGAGATCGACAAGGCGCACAGGCGGAAGAAGTGGCTGGATATTGGCATGCCCAGTATTCGGAATCTCTTATCCATCAGCAAGGGTAGGGTAGTCCTATGGGCCTTGATAGGCTTGAGTAGCGTTCCATTACATTTCCTGTAAGAAGGATTGTGGCTATGCGTAACTGGCATACGTACTAATCGAGAGCAGTTATAACTCGGTCATCTTCGGAACGGTCGGGACAAACGGTTTTGAGTTCCTAGCCGTCCAACCGGATTTCTTAACTGTCAGAATCGATTCGAGTAACAAGACATTTGTCGATTCTGATTGGAGTCCGGACTATTACGCCGCAATACAAGATCTCGTTTTGGACGGCGGATATATGAATAGAACGAGATTCGAGAATATTACTGGCGCTGAATGTATATCGCGATACTCGGCAGAGTTCATCGCCAGCGGCGTGGGCTTAGGTGTAATGAGTTCAACACGACCCGTATGGATAGGAGGGATCAACGTGAAAGGTCTGATCGCACAACCACTGACATCTTTTCGTAAATATCAGACGGGGGGTTTCTTTGCCGAGGATTTCGCATGTGAGCTCCATATAAATCCTCAAGTTCATAGCATCGTGACGTAAGCGTGCTAACCATTGTATAGACTGTTTGAGTCTTAAGGTTCCGTCGAAATGCAAGGTAGAGCTTAGTCAAAACATCCTTTACGCTGTTATTGTGTGCAATGCTGTCAAGCTTGTGGCCATGGTCATGATCTTATGGCGCTGGAACCGAAGAACCATCGTTACCGTTGGGGATGCCATTGAATCGTTCATAGAACAACCGGATTGTACCACAAAAGATTGCTGCCTAATGGCAAAAGACACCGTGGCCAAAATATGGCACCGACCAAATGTCAAGTTCCATCAACGCTTTCACCCGAGAGCTAGAGAAGCATGGTTTCGTGCTGTTAGCACGGGACAGTGGGTGGCTTCAATCATACTGTAAGAATGGGAATTAGACTAAAAATCTAGGGACTGACGAAAACAAGTTATCTTATCACAATAGGCTTTGCAATTTTCTTTGCCTATTCTTCCTCCAAAACCGAGTTTTACAATCGACAGAAAAAGACCGGTGGATTCGGCAGGGTTAGCGCCGGTAATGACGCACTGCGAAGATATAGGCCATGGCCAATGCTTTGCTTCGCATGGTTGAACATTGCTAATTACAGAGATAGACTATTTAATCCATATCGAGTCACTACAAGGGAAAGATAACATCAGCCTTCACATCCTTCTCGCCAATCTACCTCAAGCAATCATCTCATTCGTCTACCTAACCTACAATGCCCTGTTCACATGCATGTGCGCCAACCGCGAGTGGTCTCGGTACGCAATTAAACGCGCTGTCCTTCGGGTGACGATTCCATCTCCCACACAACGCTCAAGCTACTTCATCCAGCTGCCCTACATCTACAGCGTACCGCTGCTCCTTGCAAGTGCCCTTCTTCACTGGTTCATCTCCCAGTCCATCTTTCTGGTCCGTATCATTACTTATTACGAACGGCGCGACACCGTTGCCGCAGACGAGGATATTCTCACAGGTGTTGGGTACTCTGAAGATGCCATCTACACAAGCTTAGGTTGGGGTTCGGCGCTGGTGCTCTTTTGCTTGGTTTTTGCCGGCGTTCGTACGTTTCCCAAGGGCATGCCTATCGGTGGGACGAACAGCGCGGTCATTAGTGCAGCTTGCCATGTAAGAGATGGTATAGAAGGGCCGACAAAGACGCAGGATGATATCAGCCACCGGCCGCTGCAGTGGGGCGTTACGATTGAGGGAAGCAACGACGTCGTGGGACATTGCAGCTTCAGCAGCAGCGAGGTACAGAGACCCATAGTAGGTCACTTGTATGCTGGTTCTGCCGCGAAGATGAAATTGTCGTGATATGTTTGGTTCGTATTCAGTGAGAATGCAGCATTATAGCGACCTATGGTGTGGTAATGGATGGGCAGACACTCCCTTAGATTTAGCGTAGTTATCTCGTTTGTGACTGAGCCGCAAAAACAACTCGAGCGAAAGAATGAAGTACTAATTTCAGGATGGATGGAAGTCACTTTTCTGGTTCCTGTTTTGCACCCCAGCTACATCTATTTTAGGACGTAGCACGTTTCTGTGTCCCGTATATTCTCCGAGTTGCCCTTGAAGCCGTGTCGTACCCCAGCAGCATCTGAGAGCCAGCATTGCATAAACATGCAACAAAACTGCAGTGCCTCAGACTTGTCGAGCAATTCAGAACTCTCCAACGCGTACATTGGCACCCCTAACACCGGCAACTACTCGTCGATCCTGCAGTTGTACTACCACGGGGCACCCGTTGCGCAATACAGCACTGATCCCTGCATGATATACTGCAACGTCACGGCCCCTTCATCAACACAGGAGATTGCGGACTGCGTGTTCGCGAATGTGGGGTCCATGAAGTATGCGATGGCAACACCGAGTCCGACGGCGAGTATAAAGAGCGCCACGCAGAGTCCGACAGCGACGGGGAAGGCTGCCGAAGAGGGTGCGGTGAGGAGGGAGGGGCTGGGTAAGGCCTTGTGGATGGTGGTTAGACTTGGTATCCTGGGGGCTGTTGGGGAGTTACTGTAGATAAAAGTAGAGTTCGAGGTTGGAACTTGGGGAAGGGATTGAACACGAGGTCTCTGATCGTTGTGAGATTGGGATAAGAGAAAGGAGACGTTCCATCAAATACCCTCAAAGCTCTTCGCCAAGTCCACCAAAACATCTCTCACTTCCTCCTCGTATGACGTCGAGGCGGGCGGAGACCGTCGTACTGAGCGGTGTGTTGTCGTCGGGAAAGATTCTAGTGAAGTTGAGCATGGGTCAAAGATTTTTGCGGTCCTGACTTCGAGCACCGATATTATGGCGCGCCAGTACGGCTTCCAGGTCATCATCGGTATATGTCTCGGCATGGTTTCCACCGCTACCTTTCTCTTGGTGCCGACAAAACTGGAGAAACGGGATCTGGGTGCGTATTTTAGCAGCCGCGTTGTATCTATCTCTATTGATTGCGCTAGATGGATGCTGACGGTGTATAGCTGTTGGGACGGGCATGGTAGCCCAATTTCGCATCCTGGGCGGCGTAGTCGCCCTCGCCATTGTAACATGTGTCTCGACCCCAGTTTTACACTCCACGCTGCTCTCGTCCCTCTCACAGCAACAAGCCACATCGATCTTAGAACGCCTAGCCATTGTTCAGTCTCTGCCCAAAGAGACGCAGAAAGTGGTCCGGGACAGATTCTCCCGTGGGTTCGACCTACAGATGAAGATCATCACTGGTTTCGCGGCGGCGCACATCCCTGCAGCTCTGCTGATTATCAGCAACGATGTTGCTTCTAGAGCTGGAAAATGGAGAGAGGGGCGGGAGCATGGTGATAGCAACCGTAACAATGCTTAGTATTCAGCTACGTAGTGTTCAAAATTATCAACATTACATATTACATATAACCATGTAGATGTGGATATATGAATAACCAAAGCTAGTATTGTACGAGTTGGCGCTCTGCCTACATAATACACACCAGGCTATGCACGAGGAGAAGCAACTATATCAGAAGATAGAACATGTCCCACATTGTATGTAGTATATCTATCATATACTGCGCTTCCTAAACTGCACCACCGGTCCGCTATGGACAGTGATGAACGCATCCACAATTTGATACTGATCCTTATCTCTTCTTCCCACCCCCAAGCTCGGGTGTCCCGCGCCTAGATCCTCACCCGGCACAGATCTGACATCAAGTCTGAACAGTGTCTTTGCAATAACGAGCGCCATCTCCATCATCGCGATGTTCTGGCCAACGCAATTCGTGGGGCCGATCAAGAATGGTTGGTAGTATGCTTTTAGACGATGAACGTCTTCGATGGTGACGCCAGTTTCTTCGGACGGGATGTAGCGCTCGGGTCTAAAACGGTCCGGGTCGCCGAAGATGGCTTCATTGCGGCCCATGGCGAAGTGTGCGCAGCCAACGAGCACGCCGGGCGGGTAGTAGTCGCCGTCAATGGTGGCGCCGCCAGGAAGGACCTCGCGCGCGAACTCGCTGGGACCGGCGGGAGAGATGCGGAGACATTCTTCGATGCAGGCCCATAGGTATACGCAAGACTGCAACTTCGCTCCGCTGACGATTTCATCGGCTGAGTGGAATGTGCTTCTGATTTCAGTGATGATACGCTCATACGCGGTTTGGTTACGCGAGATGTAGAACCAGAAGGCAGCAAGGATAGAAGCTGTGCTGTCTGAGCCTGCGACGATAAGCATCGCTGCTTCGCCTTGTAGTGCGTCTTCCGAATAGGGTTCGTTGGTTACGGGGTCTCGTGCTGCGCATAGGTAGTGGAACATGTCGCGTCGCGAAGATTCCTCGTTAGGTTTAATTTCCTTCTCCATCTGCATGCGCTGCGTGACGCTGTCGTTGATAAACTTGTAGTATGTCTTTAGTTCTGGAGGCGCAATCATGTTTAGTAGACTGTCAATGCCTTTGGGCTTAGCCCACACGAAAAACTCCATAATCGGAGATTGTAAAATCTACTTCTTGTTAGCATCCCAAATTCGGTTTTCAAGAATATTACCGTGCATACAGGGTAGAAGAATAGAACGTGGTTTTGGACAAGTTCAGGAATCGCGCGGATGGGGTTCGGGCCTGGCTCCTTGATCTCAAATGATCGTCCAAAGCAGATATCCCCCAGGATGTCGAAAATGAGCCAGTTGGTCCAATTCGACATGTCGCGCGACTTACTCCATCCGCCCTCATTTACGATATCTTCATCGGCGACGATAAGGTCAATCCATCGGTCTGTATGCTGCATCACGAATGAAGCCGCATTTTTGACCGACTTCTCAGTGAAGGCTTGATTCAGGATTTTGCGTTTACGGCTGTGACTAGCCGGGTCGATGGTAAGAGCGGTGTTTGGATCGGCAGAGGTTTGCCATGCTTTGTAAGACTTGGAGCGACGGACGTTGGCCTTGAACCCGTAAATGTCGCGGTGCGCCTGCTGTGAAAGGAAGATTGCCTCGTTGGGCTGCACGCGGACTTTGCTACCTATTTATCATCAGCACAATTGATTTAGATCTGAGCATTACGGGGGATTTGTGAACCAAATAAAAAAGACGGACCATAAATTCGATGGCACTGCGAGAGCCAAATATGCCGATCGCCCTTAACGGCATGGTAAAATGTGGGGAGTCTGGAAATTCTGGCTAAAAAGGGTCCAGGGACCTTCGCCAGAGGATGAAACCAAAGATTGTAAACTGCCCACGACACAAACTAGAGTCATAGTCCCAGCACAAGTCAGCAAGGCGTCCGTCATTACGAAGTGAGTCTGTGAAGCGGAAGGATGGAAACAGGCTGCACGGTGGTGACGTACATAACAGAGCAGCAACGTGGGGATGATGACCGGCCAGCTGCTGGAACTTGCAGTAGAAGAAACCATGACAGGTCGTTGTGATACGGTGCTTTTTTTTTTTTGCTCAACTGTGAATGGGGGTGGCCGTATCGTCAATATAATTGTATCGATCGTTCTAGGGAGGTGGATAGGAAGACCCCGCACGGCACAGTCGCACACCAGTGAGTTGGATAAGAAAACCCCGCACGGCACAGTCGCTCACGAGTGAGCTGGTTGAAACACAATTAGACCTGTAGAGAGAGATTTCGATAGGCTCGCATGGTCTCGCCAGAAGGATCAAACTTGCGGGGGATCGGAAAACAAGGATTATGCGGAGACCAACGCACGAGCTCCCCCCCGCATCGAATACGGTAGGTGATTGCAATGGACGTGTAAGGGCTGCTTGATGATGGCGTGAGACAATTTATCCGAAAGTACCTAGGTATTGTACAGCACCGCGTGCACAACACCGTACGATACCCGTCAGCGAGTGTAATGATTTCTACACGACGCTAATTATATATGTCTAGCGGCGACGAATCAGCGGCTTGGCGGACGACAGGGTTATGTAAAGTAAATGCCCCAGCGGCGGCGCTCTCGTTATCTCCATCTTGTTTCTCATGATACCGGTATCCAGATAAATTCTCTCATCGCGCAACCTACTTCCCCGCCTTCAGTCTATCGTTGTTGAAATGGAAGATACCAAGCAAAAGCTGGAGGCTCTCGGCCCCCAGATCAATCGCATCCTCCAGATCAGTGGCTCGCCAGGCCTGTCCTTAGGTGTACTGCACAAAGGCATCACTCATACTGCTCATTATGGCCACCGCAATGCGATTGACACAGCTCCTGCAAACGACGATACCTCCTAAAGCGCTGCGTCTCTGTTAAAACCCATAGCAGCAGTCGCCATTGCCCATCTTGTCTACCACGGAAAGTTGGACTAGGGTAGATCATAGGCCAGTCCAAGAATACCTCCTAGCTTTTCGTCTCTGGAAGGATGAAGCTGGAATGAAAGCTACTGTGTGAGACTTACTCTCGCTCCGCACAGGGATCGCACCTGTAAACTCTTACTAGGGAATCTAGAACAACGAAGTCCTAATTAATGCATCTTAGAACGTTGTAATGTCTACATGTATTAGTTCCGCAAAACTATATGGATAGTTCGTATACTCGCAGTGGAATTTTGCGCTTTTGAATGATATTGTTAAAGCAACGGCTAGTATACCACCTATAGCCGAATATATGACACAACACATCTTTTGTCTACTAAACATGACACGTAGCTTATTCGGCGCAGTTACAGAAGGGGAAAACGTCGCACACACACACTGCACTTATAACGATAGCACAGCACGCAGAAACCCAGAGGCCACCTCCAGCGCATATACAAATAGGCTTGCAGCAACTGCTGCTATTCGATGCTCTATTAAAAGCTACCTTACCTTCGTATAAACTCTACTCTAAGATTACACAGCCTAAGTTTCCAAGTGTGTTGATTTAACTTTAAGGCTTCGCTTTTTTTACTATATTTTCTAGCCTAGAATTATATACACTAATATAGTAATTATCTAGCTAGGATTTCTACTTATACTTAGTAAAACACTATACTATTTATAGCTATTTTTTTATTATATTATTATCTTTTATATAACTTTATAGGAGGTGTAGTTTAGCTATCCTTCCTACTTACGGTAGTAAGCTAAAGTATCTTATGCGTTAACGGTTAACCTACTGCTTCTAAGTACCGCTAATTATTACGCCAAGCAGTAGTGTGGCAGTTATCTGCCGCATATGCAGCCTTCGATCGTGAATCAGGTGATTTTTTTTCTTTCTCACTGAGGGGCACTACTATCAGAGGTCGGGTCACGTAAGCTCTGTTTCCTGTTTAAGTTTGGGCTCAATTCAGCTGCTTCGTCAGCACAGAGTATATTTTTCGCCTCGTTATGTAGTTAAATCAATAATCTGATTTTCTCCAACTCCATCAACTACTTCCCGGCTACAGTGCTTCCCAGTCTCTCCATTACACTCACTCTTCAAGTACAAACCGCACCAATTCAGACTTGGCATGGCACAATCACAGCAACATCGTCCTTCATACCATACATTCGTCGAGTCCCTTATCCGTTCCGGATACACCAATCTCAAATACCTCGATCAGGACATCTTGCATGACCGCTACGTCTTTGAAGCAAACTGCACTATTGTACAGTTTGGCCACGACGGTGCAATCACAGAACCAAGGACAGCATGCGAGGCAGATTTCATACCAAATCCGACTGGCACCCAACGACGCCTGTTCATCCTACAAGGAGAATGTACCAGCCTTGTCAATCAAATTGGGGAAGCGCTCGACATAGAGCCCGAATTTTTTGCGGACCATATACGCGCGGTGACCTGGGAGCATCATAACGACAAGACTAATAACCCCATGCTTCCTTCAGTAAGGCGCGGGGCACACTTTTGGACGCTGCAATACTTCGAGCCTATTCAATTAGAAGGGCACTTTGGTCTCAGCCGAACACAGTTTAGGCACGGTGGACTACTTCGACGAATGATTATCCGAAACCCGGACAAAGATCATCGTAAGGCTTGCTCAGTTGGGCTAGTCACTCGCTTTATGTCCTTCTGGCACCGTGCAGATGACAATGGCTCGTTCGACGGTAACTTTATGAAAGTATCCCCATTTCAGAAAATGGTTTCCTAACTACTATCAGCTGTTCTCCTGATTGACCCTCCTCTTGAAAACCCGCTTGAATTCCGGATAGACAAGCCTGGCGAGCCGTACAAGACAAGGTCGACTTCTTGGCGGCCTTATGGCGGCGGTTACATGAACTTTGCGATGCTTCATAAAAGAAAGTCATTGACCGCCCTATCGCCGTCAACTGCTGTCTCCCATTCTGGCAGTCTAAAGGAGGATCTCATCTGGAAGTTACGCCATGCATCTCTATTCGCCGCGACAGAAGACAACATCGAGAGAGTATCAACCATACTCCAGAAAATAGCCCTGTCCAATTGGCTGCTGACCCTTGCCTTTCTCTGGCGCGACTTCAGCTCAATACACCTGGAATACCTTACGGATCAGGACATCCCTATGAACAAGGTTCAGTTCGTACTGCAGGACATCGACAGCTCTCGCAGCTTGCTTAATCGCTGTATTCTTACAACAAGGCGGAATCTCTTCCAGCTTGGTATAAAGCCATCTGATGAGAATTATTACACCTCCTGGCATCAGAAAAATGCAGACGACCAGCAACTTCTAGCAGCGGATTGGTCATTCCTGTTCCAGGAATTGAAGAGTTGGGCAGAGGACACTGAACATCTGGCCAACATTCGCATGCTGAACTTGCAGGTGCTTGACACCAAAAGAAGCCAGAAAGTTTCTGAACTGTCGCAAGAGATGTCCCTGCGATCAATGTTGGATTCGCGGCAGATGAATACTCTGACTCGACTTGGGCAAGTGCTTCTCCTGGTATTTACTCCTACTGGAATGGCCTATGGTATTCTAAGTATGCCTGGCGATTTTGCGCCTGGCCAAGGCCGGTTCTGGGTGTTCTTTGTTGTTGCTATTCCGCTCTGCCTTTTCACCATGGTAATTGCCTGGTTGTTTATTAGAGTGACTTCTCCCGTTGCAGAGCATCTACATGTGGCACGGGAAACTGGAGAAGAGATTTACCGGGTATAGTTCGGGCTCTTTGGCTAAAAGGTAGTGGCTGAATCATGCTGATGGTAGCAAGCGCGAGCCTGGTTATGCTCGCCTCGTCTCGCTCGGCCTCAGTCTTGTTACTGCTTTTATATTGTCTTACGAAGCTCTCTCAACATGGCGGTTATTAGCTATTGAACTTAGCAAGCGGGTTGTTTCTAAAGCGGCACGCTAGAGGTAGCATAAAACCAGCGTACTTAAGGTATAGTAGTATGCTTCGCAATTATTATAAGGTACATCCTATATAAGATAGTACTTTAAGTTACTATCGCTAGTAGGAAGGATAGCTAGCCCGCACTAGCACAGACCTTACGTAGAAGGCAATAATATTAATTAATAATAAAAAAAAGGATAGAACGTAGCTATAGATAGTATAGCGTTTTACTAAGTATAAGTTAAGACGCTAGCTAAATAATTACTATATATAAGGGAGCAATAGTATAAGTAGAATTAATTCGTATTACTATACTAGGAATCTTTATATATACAGGGGGGTAACACGCTAGGTAGTGACGTTTCAGGAAGACTAATAGTTTCTATAAATTAGAGGTTCTGCGACTTCTATCTGATATGTTTAATTTGTAAATATCGCTTAGTACACTATCTACCTAACTTGTCACCTTCCGGCGCGGACCCCCCCCCTGTAGGATAGGTAGTTGTGTACGGGCGCGGGTATATAGTAGCAGAGCCGAATAGCTGCTATTGTATGTTGTATATTTTTTTCTTCTTTTACATTAGTCCATCGAGATTATGCACCCATCTACTTTCAATCTCTTTTTCCTTCCTTTTTTTTCTTTACGTTCCACATCCATAATTTCATACTAACCGCTTCCTTCCCTCTCCGTCTAAACCCCCCTAGAGCGCGGGGGTAAAGCCGCGCGCGCGATAGTGACGACTTCGATTCTACCCAATTAATCCTTGCTTGCTCTATTATAAAAACAAAACAAGGGAGCGTTGTCTCCATTGTTGGTAGGGGGTAGGTTTCGAAAGGTAAGGTGGGGTGGGCTGCAAGTATGTACATGTATGCCATGTACCATTTCATGCACGTCGTATAGATTGTGTGGGAAAAATAAAATAAAAGGATACCAATTGCGTTCCACGATCGCGTGCATGGAAGACATACATACATGCATGGCATGCGTACATGGCACGCGTGCATGTATGCATGCATTTTGTACGGATTTGCGGAGATTCCCGTGCCGTATATCGGGTTCCCGTCGTTTCCCCGCTCGAGTATCTAGATTGTAATGGATCCGATCTTGTGTTACGTTTGACGCGCGATGAGATCTCGCCATGCTACTTTCAGGGGGTGGGGGGAAACAGGACTTCTTTTTAGCCATGCCGCCCTTCAATATTTCCTTTTTTCTTTGTTTTGGTGTTTTTTTTTTTTTTTATTTCTCGTGGTACAGCGGGTTAGTCGACAGTTTCACAACATAACTCACCTCCCCCCCCCTACGCCCTGATGATCACACATTGTAAAGTTCCACGGAACGGAATCATGCACACATACAGATAAGCCAGGGACATCCATCGATTCCGGATTCCACGCGAGATCATATTAATGAAACAAATGGGACCTCTGACGCGTGTGAAAAGCGCCCCCATCCTCGAACTCCCACGTGAAAAAAAACCAAGCAGGGTAGTTCCATCGCCGCGGAAACACACGCAAACACGCACCAATCGCTTACCGATATCTTGGACGCCTTCAAATGCACAATCCCCTTTACAGTCAAGCCACAGCGAGGGAGGCGCACTGCTTGGTGCAGCCACCTCCCCATTTTTCTTTTCGGGGGACCACATAAATCGTCAAGGCAGTATGCTATAGTTTGTGCATGCTATCAGGATGTCCTGCCGCGTGTGCAGTACCCCAGTTCTCTTTCGCACATACTCAGTAATCTTCCCGCGCCTATGCTCGGGGATCCACACCGAGCCCCATATATTTGTTGTGGTGGAGGCCGTATCCTTGGGAATCTAGGCCAGCAATATGCAGCCCGCGACATGTAAAAGTCGACGTGAAAGGATTCCCTTCCCAAAAGGCGTAATGTAGAAGGTTATGGCGTTCTTGTACGAAGTGATTTGACAGGTCATTGAAAGGACCTTTTTGGAATGTATGGTGATAGACACGGTGGAGGATAAATAGGAGCGTCGAGTATGGTGTTACCAGGTGGAAGTTCCGCTCCCTGTCGGTCATTCAATTTGCTCAATCAGGAGGCTTGCGTCTTACAATGATGAAGTTCGATGGTCCACCGACACCGGTGAGCTTTGCCACAAACCCCGACGATGTCGATTGGTGTCCTCGCCAGCCGCCGCAAAATGCACCACAGGGTGAAGGGGTAGCTGTTGTGGGTATGTCGTGTCGCACTGCGGGTGGGAACGACACACCCGAAAAGCTGTGGCGCTTCCTTATGGAAAAGAAACACGCTTCCGGAGAAGTGCCCAAGAAACGATGGGACCCTTGGTATCAAAGACACCCACACAACGCCAAAATAATCCAGTCCACGACATCCAAAGGGTACTTTATCGAAGACTTGGAGAAATTTGATGCTGGTTTTTTCGGAATTTCGCCGATCGAGGCGCAAAGCATGGATCCCCATCAGAGACTTGGGTTGGAGCTTTCATGGGAAGCACGTAAGTGTCCATTTTTTGATTTGAAGATGGTAGCGCGAATGGAACATCTCTGACGAAGAAAGCGCGTCTAGTTGAAAACGCTGGCATAAACCCTAAAAGGCTTGCTGGCTCTGACACTGCGGTCTTCATGGGCGTAGATTCTGATGACTATTCGCGGCTGGTTCTCGAGGATTTTCCAAATATCGAAGCCTGGTCTGGCATTGGCACAGCATATCATGGGTATGTCATCAGCAAACACTCGTTCTTGTGACAGGATTGCTGACGAAAGCAAGCATTCCGAACCGAATCTCCTATCATCTGGATTTGATGGGACCCAGTACCGCTGTCGATGCGGCGTGCGCGTCTTCTCTCATCGCTATTCATCTGGGCCGACAAGCAATTCTCTCAGGAGAGTCCAACGTCGCTCTCTGTGGCGGTGTCAATGTCCTTTGTGCACCGGCACTAACACATATGCTGCAAAAGGCAGGTGCGCTTTCCCCAGACGGTTTGTGTCTCTCTTTCGACGATGAAGCCTGTGGTTATGCGCGTGGAGAAGGTGGGGCTGTAATAGTGCTTAAGCATCTTGCAAGTGCTATCGCAGACGGTGACAACATTCTTGCAGTTCTAAAAGGAACTGCTACTGCTCAAGATGGAAAAACACAGGGCATCATGGCACCAAATGCTAAGGCACAGGAATTGGTAGCTCGGAAGGCTTTACAGCAGGCTGGCAATATCGATCCTCTGACAATTGGGTATGTCGAAGCCCATGCTACATCAACCTCACTAGGAGATCCTACAGAGGTGGGATCAATGTCCAGAGTCTATGGGACTGGTCGCCCGAAAGATGCCCCTTGTGCTATTGGATCACTCAAGCCCAACGTTGGACACCTGGAAGCGGCCGCCGGTGCTATTGGGTTTGTGAAGACGGTGTTGGCCGTAAACAAGGGGGAGCTAGCGCCGCAGACATTGCTTCGGAAGCTTAACTCGCGGGTCGACTGGGAAAAATCGGGTCTTCAAGTAGTTCAAGAACCCATGTCTTGGCCCGTATCTGATGGACCTCGTCGAGCTGCTTGCTGTTCGTATGGATATGGCGGCAGTGTGGCCCACGCTGTAATCGAACAAACGCCCCAGGAATATTTGGAGACACAGAAGAACGGTCACATTGACCGTGATACTCAAGAATACCCTGTGCCGATTTTGATTTCTTCTTTCCAAGAGAAAAGACTCCCCCAACAAGCAAAACTGCTAGCCGACTGGCTAGAAGGGGAAGGGCAAACGGTGTCTCTCAAAATTCTGGCAAGCACACTTGCCCAGCGACGTGCAGCACATGATTATCGTGCTGGCTTTGTCGTCTCCAATCACCGAGAGGCTTGTCAAACTTTGCGGAATTTCAGCAAGGGGCGGTCCAGTTCCAATGTCGTCAGTAACCGCGTACTTGGAAATATGACCAAAAAGGTGTTGGAACAGTCCACCTGATCCACATAGCAAACAACAATTGATTGGGTACACAAATAGTGTACAAACAGTGAACAAACGACATGTATTAGTAGATAAAAAGAGAGTAGATTCCTCTTTCTGTTCTTTAGTGAAAAATAGAGTTCTTTTACCTATCTTGATTTTCATGGTAGCTGCGAATCCTTGGTAAAATCCATTGTACCAAAAAACACTCTTTCCTATTTTTTCACTCCATCTTTTTACAAAAAATAATTAACACTTTACACCTAATACACGACAAAGCAATATGTTGGATGAACTTAATAATCTTGGAGGTCTTGACCTTTCAAGACTCAGTGGACAGGTTAATTGGTCTAAATGGGTACGTGACTTCTAACTTGTCGCCCAGGCTAAAGGCGTATGGCCTATTATCACTGAGCAAGAACCCATTGTACCACGTCTAATCAAAGAAGATTATCTTGATGAAGCACGATATATGACCTCTAAAATTAAACTGAATATGAGGTTAAAGGCTAAAGTAGAGGCAGCTGATGAAGAGGGTGAACATCTAACCAGTCTAGAAAAATCTTCTCCTGGAACTTAAAAGGAGAACATAGTATTGACTGCACGCATTGCGGAATATCGCCTAGAAGTCGATTAGTATGAACGGAATGCGAAACTCGTCCGTACTGCAAATGCGCTTATCGCATATTATGTAGACCCCGCCATTCGCGGTAAACTCCTGTTGTACGAATTACCAGCTGAGGCATGGAAATGGCTTAAAGGACAGTATCGCATGTAAGACGCTCGAGCCTGAGAAATTGCGACACACAAACTTGAAACAACTCGTCTTAATAAATGCAAGAGCATTACTGACTATCTGAATTAACTGGAAATGTACGTCCTCGATATAAAGGACGCCGGTGGAGAATACACGGAGGACCAACTTATTACGAAAATCTTGCGCGGATTGTTATTAGAATACAAGCCTTTTATTGAATAATATCATCTTCTGTAAGATATACTAGGAATGTCTGCGCCAGACTTGAAAACTCTGACAACTCGACTGATTACGTTTGAAAGCACTATTGAAATCGGCAAAAAGAAAGACTCTAATGGAAACACGTTAAATGGAAATGCTACCGCGACAAACAATGTTGAAAAACCCAGGAGGGGAATGCGCAAGCAATGTCCTGCTTGTAAGAAATTTGGATATGACGAAAGCAAGTGCTGGTTTAAACATCCTGAGCTTAGGCCAAAGGAATCTAATAGCACTAAAATATCCGAAACATCGAATACTGATCAAACTTAACGAGAAACAATAGTTGGTATGGTAACTGTTGACTCTGAGCTGCATTAATTGTTTGATCTCGATGATTCTGAATTTGAAGAAGACTGTCCCTCTGTATCACCACCATTGGAAATGGAAGAGCTGTGTTACACTCTCCCTATGAATACCTTTATGAAAAATGCGTCTCTGAATCAGCGAGAATGGCTGTTATTACGCAAGAACGCCTATATTATTCAGAAACGACTGGTTGCTTAAGGAGCTGGAATTTCTATGGCTTCTTGTTATTAGCCTATTCACATATTGAAGGATGAGATGATATTACTGATACAAGATTTAATTCGACTTGATGAATATGCAACGGCCGAAGATCATGCGTGGATTGAATTACTGCGACTACAAAATAAAGGCGTAAGTCTTGTCACAAGTTTGGCAGTTAACTATGCGGAGTTGCTTGCAATACCACATCTTATGAATTAAGGATTTAATCTAAAATTTGATTCTTACTTTGAAGAAACATTTGATCTGGTTATAAAGTTTGCAATCTAGTTAACACTTAGCAAAGGTAGTTTAGCAATAGTGGACGACTATGACGAAGAACACCAATCCGACAACACTGATCTTGAACGAGATTGTAGAACACATCTGCATGAACAAAACTACGAAGTTAATACATTACTCTAAGATTTTGACACTCATGTCTTCAACAAACCAATCATTGATTCTGGAGCAAACTGTTATCTTGTTAATGATAAAAAATGGTTTAGCAAATTTAAATTGTTTTCTGCGAACGCCCGGGGGAAAGCGAAAGCAGCTAACCAATCGTCTCTTAAACTAGAAGGGGGAGGTACTGTGACTTTCTTAGTTAAGGACGATAATGGCATTCTTCGCAATCTTGAGCTTTATAATGTCTTCTACTGTCTTTCTGCTAGACAAAACATCATATTGCTTGGACTTCTTATTCGACGAGCGAAAATAAAAGGAGAATTTGGAGATTTTGGACTTACCCTGCGAAATGAGAAAGGGCAGTTGATTGCTCGCGCACTAATGTTAGATAATGATCTTTTTGAACTAGCAATGGATTTAAAAGAAATGACTTAGCATGAACATAATTAGGAAAATGTTTAAGCATACAATATTGAAGAACTCTCGGTACTGTTAGGAGTACGTCTACTATATGTGGTAAATACTATTAATACGAAGGACCCCGTGTGGCTTGCGCACCGAAGAACTGGACATCTGGGATTGCGCAATCTACAGAAACTGCTTGATATGAGTAACGGATTGAACCTTACTAAGGCCCAAATCGCAAAGAGATTGCTTACTATCTGTTCTGCCTGTGCAATTAGCAAGGCCGTACAAAAGATTCTGAAAGGACCCGCTACACGACGTTTTTCTGGATTGGGAGAACTAGTGCATATTGACGTCTGGGTGTATAACAGGCCTGCATGGGATGATAGTAAGTATTTCATCTTGATAACTGACGATGCAACTAGGTACACATGGCATAGGAGAATAATATTAAAGGAAGCACTTGCGTACGCAATGGATGAAATGATAACTGAAATAGAAACGACATTTAACACAACAATTCGTTGAGCACGTTCAGACAACGAATTTTGGATTAATGATACGACACGATTAATCATCAGCAAACGAGGAATTACCTGGGAGCCTACTGCCCCTAATTTACACAATTAAAACGGAGTTGCAGAACGAGTTTACTGCACAGCACGAGAAAAAGGGGGAGCAATGATGCGAGAACGCGACCTTTTACAACAAGTGGTTCGCCTTTACAAGGGACTTGATGGGCAAAATTAAATTACTGACCTTGCTAAACTGTTTCCAGAAGCCTTTTCGCAAGTAATATGGCACAAGAATCGATCGCTAACTAAAGCACTTTAAGACAAAACCCTATGGGAAGCGCTTTATGGACACAAACCGGATGTGAGTATTGAACGAGTATGGGGGACTGTAGCCTATGTGTCCTATGCTCGAGCTGAACAACAGTTATATTATCGATTGCTTATGAAGGAAGGAAAGGTATTAGCACCTAGAGTATGGGTTGGAATCTTTGTTGGCTGTGATGGCGAATCAATCTATAGAATCTGGGATCTGGCTTCTAAAAAGGTGCATAGGATCATGAAAGACAACGTTAGGATTGATGATCTGGATTAAGAATCCAACTTACAAGACACTGATGAAGACGCAGTTGTGGAGGAAGATAGTTTTACAACTAGTGATGTGCCACAGGAAGATGACGGGTCGCTAATCAGCTATTCACCTTTAGATGATACTACCTTATTAAATGACCTACAACTAAGTACAGAAGAACCAACGCGCGCCACGACTACTTTAGAAACTACACCAATCCTACGTCCTAATCCAAAAGAGAGGAACAGGGTACGATCGAAATTCTTTTTAAACCTGGAAATTCACTTAGTTGAGCGAGAAATATTAGGTAAAGATGAGGAACTTGATAAACTGGGAAGACCGAAATTAGTAAATTAAGCTACGAAACGAAAGGGGGTCTCTAAGAATCAAGGATGTTAGAAATGCAGGAATCTCAGGGTTAGATTATATGCAAATCTTGGGCGGTATGATGTCTGCGACGGTGTCGCACCTTACGATACCGAACCATGTTTACTCTGTGAAGACTATGGATATGAATGTATGACACTAGCAGCGTGGAAAGCAAGGAAAGAACGCCCGAGGTGTTATAAATGTCTTAAGTGTGGCTACATATGCGACGGCGAACCGCCATTCGACAAACTCTGTATAGCATGTGTTAAAGCTAAATCAGTGTGCAGAATGCCGGAAGGCCTACCAGCTCAAGAACCGCCGAAACCGAAATTCTGCTGGAGATGCTTCGTACGACACTCACCCTGTGACGGTGTACCATGCACTCACTGTAAAGAAGTTAATGCTCGGTGTTATCTATACGATGAACATTTAAAAAATACGTGCGCAGGATGCTTGCTTAATTGTACTTTAAAATGTGACGGAAAGAGACCATGCAATGTGTGCATTGAAGATCCCGGAAAACATTGGTGCTATGATCCTATGAGCTCTGATGGAATTAAACGGGGTTGGAGAACGAATGAAGGGCTTGGAGGAGAAGCAAATGAAACCATTTGCCGACCTTGTTAAAAACGCCAAGGAAACAGACCTACATATAATGATTCTAAGGGAATAGGAGAATGTGACGGCAAGATACCATGCACGCTATGCTTAACGGTACCTAATTATAGGGGATTATGCGTTTTTATTCGAGAAGAAGTTAAAGAAATTGCCGTTGCAGATTAGTTAATCAATGAGCGATATTAGGATATAAATCGCCAGTATCGGAACAGAAAACGAGAACAGAAACGTTATTAACAAAAGAAATCTGAGGTTGAAGTTGATGAAGAAACGCAGATGGCGGCAAATCGAGCATATAACGAAATCATCTCTGAAAACCCAGATAGTGAAGAAACAGAACTGAGAGCATAAGTTGTATATGACAAGATAATGAACTCTGCACGACAAACTTATGACGAGAACGACAGAATGTTGCTTGGAGACGACCCTGGGACGATTCTAAGGAAACAGTCTGAAGCATCCGACTCACAGACAATCCCGACAAATACCTAGTATCCGTTATATACAACAGTTGACGAAGAAGACTTAGATTAAGATTTGAACGACTTCGACGACATGCTGCACACACCACTAGAGGTCAACGTTATTGAAATAAACGACAAAGATGAACTTGAATTAACGCCGAGCCGGAAAAAGAAAAATATTGAGGATATAATTCCCAAAGCAAAAGCGAGTGAACGAGTTACACTTGCTCAAATCGCCTCTTTAAAAGCTGCATTAGCGGAGGAAATTGATGAGGAATATGCGGAAGAATTTAATGGATCAATTATAGTCAACGTCGAACTAAGAGTTAACAACCTACGAACTTAACGAATTACTCTACTGACTGACGACATGATGTACACCTTAAGGGTGCTTAAGCATGCAGCTAAGTACATTGACTGGATGAACACTGACAAAAATTGTACCACCCCGTTCGCTGAATATATTGATATACAGGAAAACCTAAAGTAGCATGCAATTGAGCAAGAGGCACTGCTTGCAGTCGCACCTGAAGTTAAGAACTGAGAATATGCAAAGATTGCAAGACGGGCAATTGATTAGTGTACTGTAATGTCTATAGAATGTGACAACTGAGATGAACTCTTCTCTATGCTGAGAATAATGAATGAAGAATTGGAAGAGGCCTTGGTCTTTGGGGGGGAAATTAACATGGTAGACATCAAGAACTTATCTGAATATCCGCCGGAACCTAGAACGTTAGCCGCCGCACAACACACTTTAGAAAAAGAAGAATGGAATTAAGTATGGGAAGAGGAAAAAACGCAGCTGGAAAACATGCGTGTCTGGGAGGTTATGGATGAATCTGAAGTACTAGATGATATTAAGCCATTATTAAGCCGAATTGTACTTAAACGAAAGTATGGACAAAAGGGAGAGATTATTTGACACAAGGCTAGACTGGTTGCACGAGGGTACGAACAAGTCTACCAGGTTGACTTTGATGAAACCTATGCGAGTGTCGGTAAATCTGCATTATATAGGCTCTTGTTTGCATTAGCAGCCTTTTATGGATGGTTAATCTATTAATACGACATCAAAACAGCATTTTTGCACGGAGACATCGATGGCCTGATATATCTAAAACCTCCGGAGGGTCTTATGCCCGGGAAAATCCTCAGACTCCTCAAAGCGCTTTACGGATTGAAGCAAGCACCTCGACTATGGTACATAAAGCTGAAACAAGTATTAAGCTTAGCTGGATGGCAAGTATCGGAATATAACTTATCGCTATTTATTCACCCCAGCGGAGCCATTCTACTCATTTACGTTAATAACCTACTACTCTTCGTATTAACTAAAGAAGAACGCAAACAACATAAACAACATCTAAAGGAGAACTTTCAGGTCACTGAACTTGGTGAGTGTTTATGGTATTTGGGTATGCATATTAACAGAAACCCAAATAGAAATGTACGTCTTTATATGCGACAGTTCATCAACGACATCATCAATTAGTACGGACTTCAAGATGCACACCTGAAAGCGAGTCTAATAGAGACAATGAACAAACTGAGACTAAACACAGAAGAATGTCACAACACTCAATTTCGGCAGAAATATCAAGCAATGGTAGGCTGTCTGAATTATCTTACAGTTATATGCCGAACCGACATAGCATATGCAGTCTCAGTTGTTTCGCAGTATTGTAATAATCCAAGTCCAGAACACATAAAGGCTGTTAAGAGGATATATAGATACATTAAACGCACTAAGGACTATGGACCAACTTATTAACCAGGAAATGAACCCAGTGTGCAGGTGTATGTGGACTCAGATTGGGCTGGATGCACCGATACAAGGAAATCAACATCAGGATGGATAGTGTTAGTCAACAATGCACCGGTGTCTTGGTCCTCAAAACGACAAAAGACGGTTGCGTAATTATTGTGCGAAGCAGAATACATTGCGGCAGCAGAAGCTGCTAAAGAGGCTATATAGATATGAGGGCTGTTGTCCGTACTACCTTTTCTAGGTTTTCGACTTCAAGCCATACCCATATACATAGATAATATAGCAGCTATGAAGTTGTCTCGAAATCCTGAGTTCTATGCTCGTACGAAGCATATCAAATTACGACATCATTTTCTCAGACAATAGGTGCAGGAAGGAACGCTTACAGTTTATAGAATTAACACCACAGAGAATATAGCAGACATGTTGACAAAAGCGTTGCCACGAGACAGATTGGATTACCTTGTAAAAAAGCTAGGGCTTAGAGAGGATTAGGAGGAAGGGGGAGTGTTAGAACAGTCCACCTGATCCACATAGCAAACAACAATTGATTAGGTACACAAATAGTGTACAAACAGTGAACAAACGACATGTATTAGTAGATAAAAAGAGAGTAGATTCCTCTTTCTGTTCTTTTGTGAAAAATAGAGTTCTTTCACCTATCTTGATTTTCAAAAGGACGTTGTATGGGTTTACTCGGGCCACGGTGCACAATGGGACGACATGGGCAAAGAATTGCTCCAGGATCCAATCTTCTACAGGACTATTTCCGCTTTAGAGAATATCGTTCAGGTGGAAGCTGGTTTTTCTGCTTTGCGAGCATTGGAACGCGGCGAGATTGGCGATTCGGATAGAGTCCAGGTTCTGACGTATTTGATGCAAACTGGTCTGACGGAAGTCCTTAAATCGAAAGGAATCGAACCGCAGGCCATCATCGGACACTCTGTTGGCGAGATAGCTGCTTCATTTGCTGCGGGTTGTATCACAGCCGAAGAGGGGGCGATAATCGTCTCACGGAGGGCGAAACTCTACAGGCGAGTTCAAGGGCAGGGTGGAATGGTCCTGGTTAGTCTCCCGTTCGAGAAGGTCGATGCTCAGTTACGGGGAAGAAGCGATATTGTCGCTGCTATCAATTCCTCGCCCTCGTCATGTGTGGTCAGTGGCCAAGTGGAAACAATTGAGAAATATGTTGAAGAACTGGGCGGTCGAGGAATCAAGAACTTTCGAGTCAATACTGACATTGCATTCCATTCACCGATGTTGGAAAGCCTTCTCGATCCACTCAAAGATGCTCTTGCAGGGTCCATCAACCCACGACTACCCAGTATTCCAATATATTCAACATCGTGCGCAAACCCTCGAACTGAATCACTCCGAGATGTTGCGTATTGGACTTCAAACATGGTTAATCCAGTGCGGCTATGCGAAGCGGTGGAGGCTGCTTTCGACGACGGCATGAGGATTTTTCTTGAAGTGGCAACACACCCCATAGTGTCGCATTCTATTAACGACGCGCTTTCTGCAAGAAACTCGGAAGAGTCAGTCACCATAGGAATTATGGAGCGAAACAAATCTCCGCAAAGAAGTATCGTCCAAGGTGCCACGGAGCTACACACCGCGGGTGTTCCAGTGGACTATAGCAGCCAGCTAGGCAGGGCATGGCATAGTCAAGTCCCGCCGACACCGTGGTTCCAGAAGCCGTATTGGAAAGATGTACCGGCCAGCATCGCATTCGCTTCCCAGCAACATGATGTCAATATGCACACCTTACTAGGGCAAAATACGCAGGTCGCAGACTGCGCTATGCGTGTCTTTACGACTTTTCTCGACGACAAGACAAAACCGTATCCTCTTACGCATCCGCTCGATGGGGCTGAGATCATCCCAGCTGCTGTGTACTGTAACACATTCCGTCAAGCAACAGGTGCATCGATTTTGCAAGGCCTGCAACTGATTACTCCCACGGCTATGACAGCAGATCCACGAGAGATCCAAGTCGTTATAAAGGATCAAACAGCGCAGCTTTTCTCCCGCACCTCAACATCACAGAAAATATCTGAACAGGATGCTCAAAACTGGACAAAGCATAGCAGCTGCACTTGGGAAAAGGAAGACATGACCGCGTATATAGGTTCGCACGATATAGAAGGCATCAAACAGCGCATTGGAACTTTACTGCCCAACAATTTTGCGTGGGACTTCCTCCAAAGCATCGGTGTCTCCGGTATCGCATATCCATGGGCCGTCCTAGAGCATTACGGCAATGAGCAAGAGATGATCATCAAAATGGACATGGACCCTGAAGCTGACGCCGTAAAATGGAATCAAACATCGTGGGCGCCATTCCTAGATGCCGCCACATCGGTCGGTTCGTCCATTTTCTTCAAAAGCCGGAAGATGAGAATCGTTTCAGCTATCGACCAAGTACAGTTCATCTCTAGCGATGACCCTCCCAAAGTTGGTTATCTGTACGTCGAAGAGGTTACGGATGAGAAGAGTCTGGCGGCAAATATCAGTGTACTCGGCCTTTCCGGGGAGGTGTTGGCGAAGCTTTCGTGCATGAGATTTTCTGACGTTGAAGTTGTTTCCGACCATGTGACAGGGATTGATGCGCTGTGCTATCAGATGACCTGGATACCACCAATCTTTGCGGAGATGCCAATAAAACTTGCACACGTCCTCATGATCTCCGAGGGTAGGTCGAACGTGGCTAAGTATATGGACCAGCTTGTAGGCCACGTAAAATCGCTCGTCCAAATTTCATCAAGTGAAGATGTCATTCATTCCGATGCCCAGAGGGTTCTCAAACAGAGGAATACAATCGTCATCTACGTCCCTGGTCAGGTCGAGCTGATGGCTGAAGTACCCCACAGGGCACATGCCTTCACCTGGGAAGCTGCATGCCTTGTAAAGAGACTTTCTGCTCTGCCTATTTTACCAAGGCTGTTCATTCTCACTGCCAATGTTCAGAAAGGTGTATCCACTACAGCCTTGGCCAATTCTGCACTTCACGGTTTCGCAAGAATTGCCGCGCAGGAGCACCCAGAGATCTGGGGTGGACTTATTGATAGCGAGGATACAAACTTTCCCCTTCTCGCCCTCAAATATGTGCAAGGCGAGGATGTTATCCAGGTCTCGGACGGATTGCCCCGTGTTGCTCGTCTGCGCCCCCTCACAATGTCTCGGCACCGCGATGCCACGCCCACCAGTACCCTTCTCCCCAAACCACACGGAACATATCTAGTCACCGGAGGCTTTGGTGATCTCGGTCTGGAAGTCCTCGACTTCTTGTCTCGTAAAGGCGCTCGGCGGATCGTGGTAGTTTCGCGAAGCAAACTACCCCCAAGACGTAAATGGCGGCAGCTTTCGGGACAGATGAGGACTGTGATTTGTAGGATCGAGGAGATAGAAAGGCGGGGCACGACGGTTTATAGTATCGCTCTCGACATGGGATGGTCAGAAGCTTGCAAGACTCTCACCGCTGCGCTCGACGCGCTCTCACTGCCGCCGGTGCTGGGTATTGTGCATGCGGCCGGGGTATCTGAAGATGGGCTCATAAGAGATACGACGAGCGAATCTTTTGAGCGCGTGTTCCGGCCGAAGGTATCGGGTGCCCTTGCTCTCCATGACGCGTTTCCCCCTGGTGCTGCAGACCACCCACTCGACTTCTTCGTGCTATTCTCTTCCATCGGACAGTTGATCGGAACGCCCGGGCAGGCACCGTACGGTGCTGCAAATGCGTTCCTCGATGCATTGGCTGCACATAGGAGGGCGTACGGGGATAACTGCGTGGCTTTTCAGTGGACGGCGTGGAGAGGCAAGGGGCTGGCCAGAGATGCGAAATTCCTGAACGAAGAGTTGAGAGCAAAAGGCATCACGGACATTACGTGCGAAGAAGGCTTCAAGGCGTGGGAGGAAGTAGATGGACTAGATACCGGGCATGTGGTTGTGACAAGGTCGAGAGTGCTGGGTGAGGATGAGGAGGTGCCCTTTCCTCTTACGGCAGAAATTGTCAGGCGCCGGCGAGGCGTAGAAGGCACGATGCAGAAGGCTTCATCGACCACCTCCGGCGAAGATCTGAAACTATACGTTCGAGGTCAGATACGACAGTGTTTGGGCACTGTTCTGCATCTCGAGGTGGAGGATATTGATGATCGTGCTGCAATCGCGGATCTAGGTGTGGACAGTGTCATAGGTGCCGCATTGAGACGCGAACTACAGACAGTATTAGGAGTCAAGATCGGGTTAGGGTTTTTGTGGAAAGTGGACACGGTAGGAAAACTTGACGAATGGGCCTACGATCAGATAAGAGGGAAAGAGGGCAATGAGTAGGGCAGGTTGTTGATGAGGAGGGATCTCAAAGTTTGTACATATGTACATAGGGTATAGATTTGTAGTTATATTTCCCTGGGCCTTGCTTTTTATATATTGCAATTCTACCTTTATAGACGTCAAGTAAATGAAGCCGTTGTTCTAGCGCAGAAAATGCTCAAAACTATATATGTAGATAGGAGATGTACGCAGCTTAGTTTCTTCAACAGTAGCAGGAGATATTAGCTCATCCGGGGACAAAATTGCGCCTTTTTTCGATTTTTCTTCCGCTCCACCCAAGCCATCCTTGTCAGCGCTTCTAGCCTCAGCTAAGCACTCGCCTAAACATTGGAGCTACTGCGAGCATGGCGTAAAGCTCCATGCACTAACTACCGTCGCCGCTGATGTGGCTCAGCACGGGAACGTGAAAGTGGTGTTGTCACGTAGTACAGGCGTGCCTGGGCGATGTCCGATCGGTGAATGTTTGGAGAAATCAATGCGACAACTTTGTACATGTGCTTCTGCACCTAGGTGCACATGAGGCAGTGTAAGCCTGGTGATTTTATATCGACAACACATGTAGTTTCGACTCCCAAGTTGGGATAGCGCTTTGTTGGGCTGGCCGGGCGAGTGATGGTCTCACGGGGACGGGCCGTCGGGTCCCAAAGAGGAAAGAGATCATGTGAGTTAGTGCGAAGGGGACATGGAACATTCAAGGCTTGAAGGTACATACGTCTACATAGGTACTGTACCTGGGTAGTTAGTTGGTTACCAGACCTCTGGACATGGTCGTTGCATAACTTGCTGTGGATACGACCTGAAGCATTGTTAGAGTCGTCGAGCCACATTTTGACCTTTTATGTGGAAAAAACCACATGTAGCTCCACACTGCCCCTGTCGGAACGGGAAGCTAACACTACCTCAGGTGGTTACCGCAGTACATAGGTAGGTACCTACGATGTGTAGTACTCGAATGGGATTAGACGACTCCACGTAGGTACGTAAGTATATACAGGACGCATTGAATGGATATGTAAATGCGGATGGCATTAGTTATTGTATCGTGTCTGTCTGAAGGAGCGGCGGATAGGTGCAGGCGTGTTCTTGATGTTGTGGCGGCGTTCCCCGCCTGCTTTTTACGTGATCACGAGGAAGGAACGTGGGGGCGGCACAGTGAGACTCCCATGATGATCCAGGTTGAACGGTCAAAGGCGTAGGACGGAGTGCAGAGATGAGGTCAGGGAATTTGCTAAGAAACAAAAGAGTCGATAAGTACATGTAGGGCGATAAAGGTGGCATTCATATGAAGACTACGTCAGAAGATGTTGTCGAAGCGTGCGTGAGAGAT
Organism: Periconia macrospinosa; assembly: GCA_003073855.1. Taxonomy (NCBI): domain Eukaryota; kingdom Fungi; phylum Ascomycota; class Dothideomycetes; order Pleosporales; family Periconiaceae; genus Periconia; species Periconia macrospinosa. The sequence goes on along the minus strand of KZ805325.1, from coordinate 71,294 downwards.
GCGATGGAGCTGTTGGGATGGTTGATGGTGCCATTTCCGGGCCGGCCATGGATCCTGGAGCGGTACAGTACCCCACTCGCACACCCCTAAGGCGGCCGCGTACCCCCACCACCACCTGCAGCTCTGCAGCTCTGCAGCTCAACCCCCTCTCCCGATGCTGCCACTGGCCATTGGGGCCCTCAGCACCGCACCCACATCCCTCTGGGTTCCCCTGTAACGGAACGTTAACTATCTGTTCGCTTCTTAGCAGCTTAGGTACTGTAGGCTCATTAGCCGTTCGTGGGTGCCTCCTGGGTCCTCGGAGGGGGCAGAGCAGACAATAATGGATGGTCGACGGGGAGGCAGAAGAGGCTGGCTGGCCCGTTGCGCTGCGCTTGGTGCCGAGCTGGGCTGCGGGCAGTGAGTGGCAGGAATGGTGTGCGCGACAGGAGAAATCTCTTCCCTTGCTCAGGCTGGGAGGGATCGCGACGTCGATGGCGAAATACCTCGTCTGGCTTACCTTGCAGTACTTATTATAGGGCGAGGCCGCGCGCTGGTGCCTCGCACATGCCCTTGCAACCGCTGCAACATTGTTCAACACCACCTCCCACCACACCACCCGCCCACGCTTACCATATCCCATATACCATATACCATATACCATACCATATACCACCTCCCCCCGCAAACAAAGCAAAAGGAATCGTCTTGCTTTGCTTCGCCTCCAGCGTTGCCGTCGGGAACAGGATCAAAATCCGACAGAACAACGGTGCCGTTCCGTACATGTAGCCGGCCAGCCCTGACATTTCGTCCAAACCGCCCACGAGGTACCGCCCACACCCAGCAATCTCTTCAACCTCGCTCCATCCATCCATCCCAACCATCGCGCATCCCCTTCTCCTACGTCTTCGCATGTTTGCGCCATCGCTGCTGCTGATGGAGAGTAATGTCAACCTTTCATTCTCTCCCAAGTGCTGGAGTGCCGACCTTCACCGCCGAATCTGCGAATCTGAGTTTGTCTGGACTTGATGATCTCGACATCACCGACGTGATGGATTCCTATCACCACCACTCCAGCTCCCATCCCTATCCCAAGCTCCATGCGGCCACCACCACGCTGTCGCCCGCCGTGGAGCCATTCGCCGCGAGCGTCGCCTTCGGGTATCCCTCGCACACCGCCCTGGCCGTCACCGACGATGCATTCGGTACGTCTTCCGCCGTGTTCCCATTCCCCATGCCCATGCCCGTCTCTTCATTTCACCATAATTCCATTTCGACGTCCTGTATGTCGTCATTCGTCATTCCTAATCCCGTAATCGTCGCACCGTCGCGTCTGCACTCCTTCTCTTTTCTGCTTCGCTTCGTCTCCCCATCTGCCTGCACCCTCCATGTCGTCATTGCGCTAGTTTGCACGCAATCGCACGTGACCTAGACCGGCCATCGACTGCACATATCAACACACCCCTCACAAGAGCTCCCTTCCCCACGATGAATAATAATACCCCTTCCTGATCCCTCTCCCCCCACGAACCGTGCCGTCCTCCTCTCCGCCACCCATTCTCTTTTTGGCTTTTCATGCTTCCTCCCGCTAATGCCGACCAAAAGCCCCATCGTTCTCTCCCGTTGACCACATGAACGGTCACGCTTTTTCTCAATATCCCCATGATCACCACGGTGCTTCCCGCCTGGATGACCTGACTTCTCCCATTTCCCCCATCCAGCCCCACTACAACCCCAACGCCTACCAGACACCTTACCCAGACAGTGCCGCGTCGTCGGCTCCCAGTGAGGACCCTGCCATTGCCGATGCCGAAGAGGACAAGCGAAAGCGCAACCAGGCCGCTTCGGCGCGGTTCCGGCAGAAGAAGAAACAGCGCGAGCAGCACATGATCGAGCAGACGCGCGGTATGCAGGACAAGAACAAGAAACTCGAGGGTGAAGTCGAAAGCCTGAAGCGCGAGAACATGTTCTTGAAAAAACTGCTTGTCGAGAAAATCGACAATATGACCGAGGAAGAGAGAAATATTTTGCTCAAGGCAACGAATGAAGGCCATAATGACGACTGAAGAAGTCATGGAATTCCACCTACCGATTGCGCATCGTTCCGCTACCACCAACCATTGACTGAGTCGACACCAACGGCATTCTTTTTACGGGATTTCGGGGTTTTTTCTTACACTTTTTGCTTTTAGCGACATCGGATACCACTGGAGGGGAGTAAAGGGAGTTTGTTTTGGCTTGTTCGGTGGAACAGGCGATATGGCGAAGGCTATATATGTGTAAGTACTAGCCTGGGCGATGGGCCGAGAAGGAGCGGAGCCCCCGCGAGCACCCCTTGGGGGTCTGGTCGGCCGAGAGATTAGCGACGAGCCGAATCGAGTCGACTCCCCCACCCAACTGCCTGATGGTCGCCGGCTTATCGATCTCAGCTAACAGCACCCACCTACCTCACACCACATAATTCGTACGCGTTGTTTTAGTCTACGCTCCTTGTTTATGACATAAGACAGACTTGAATTGTATCTACGCTATCTCCTCTTATGCCTGTTGTGCCTTCCCTTGTCACATCATTCAGAATACCATTGCACATCACCAATCCAATGGTTGCCCGATGCGCCTACACACGCAATGTGCGAGCCTTCCTGGAGCTGGGACAAATGCCGTTATACCAGGTCAAAGTTTCTAACACGACAGATGTTAACCCTGAACCACATTCTGCCTAGAGTCACTTACTGAGAACATCGGAGAACTGGCAGCCAGACAGCACGCATGACTGGATGACGTTGTAGAACGCCTTGTCCGCGCAGAAACATGTGGCCTCCACAGCATTAGGGTCGCAGGTCGACTGGCCCTGGTTGTTAATGAGGCACGTTTGCTGTCACGGTCCAAGAGCATTAGCGGTCATTCTGTACTTGGGTCGCGAAACCGGAGACTGACAGCGCATTGAGGGGCACCGGAGATGTCTATAGCGAGGGCATTGGCGGCGAAAAGAGCAATGATGGGGAGAGAGAAGCGCATGTTGACGGGTTGATCGAGGGCGAGTTTCTCTTGGAAGATGGAGGGATTGGAAAAGCAAGACTGAAGAACTTGATGATGCGACAAGAAACCCAACGCGAGATTATTGTCGCCTTTATACTTCAACATCTACCGCATCTTTCCGTCCATCACATTTCCATCCGACTTGAGAAACCCTCTCCGAACGACTCAAAATACGGTTTCTATTGGAGCCATCGGCGCTTCATTCCCCCTTGGACCATCACCTCCGCTCGTCCAATCTATCGCCCCCGCATTCTTGCCCTTCTGCGAACGTGCGGAGAACAAAATCCCTGAGGTTGTTACTGGCCACATGTGTGTACCTAGGATCTACGAACCTAGGTATCGGCGCGCACTCTGACATGTGCGTTTTGTTGATTTGACAGCTTCTTAGTCTTGGTATTCTACATGGTTACTATAGCATAGACATGCAGCGCATCGCGCGCGTTTCGAACGTACATAGAATCATTTAAAAATATCAAACCGCCTCCTTCCACGAGAGAGAGCGTGCCTAGACCATTCATCCCCTCATCATCATCTCTTGCAATCAAACAAGAAACCAAATTCCCATCGTGTTTCCCAAACATCCCCACCACCAAAAACGCGTTTTCGAAAATGAGCAAAACAACCGGTCCCCCTTTCTTTTTTCCCCGGCTAAGTGTACCGTCCGTCACCTGGTCCCCCCTACCCTTTCAGGCTTCCCCGCATTTTTCTCTCGCATACACCCTGCATCCCCAGAACAAACAACGCCCCAATTGCCGCAAAGGAGAGAAAGCCCCGAGGATAAGCTTTTTTCTTTTAAACATAACATCTACCTATGTATGCTCGTGAGACCTGATCATCCTCCCCCCCCCCCCCCCCCCCGCCGACCGATTTGTCCGAGGCGAGGCGAGGCGAGGCGAGAGAGGGGAGGGGGCGGGGGTCCCATTATAAGATTTTTTCCTCGGCACTTTAAGTTTAATTGATTAATGGGGGTAAGGAAAAGCACGTGTACGTGTGTAAGTAGTTAGTTACATAGTTAGTGTGTGTTAATCGGGATTTTGCAGTAAGGGCTTGAAATCTGCATTATTGTATTTTTTTTTGTTTAAGCTTGTGGATGATGTTGTTGTTGTTACTTATTATTGTTGTTATTCATTTTTTTGCGGATAACGGGAGAAAGAGGGGCGTGGTTACTTATTTCTTATATCCCTTAATATTTCTACCTTTGTACATACATACATAACTAGGCAATAATGCACTTATTCTGTATTACATATAACTTCCCAGACTTCTTTCCTACTTCCTACTCTCTCTCTCCTCTCTTCCCTCTTTCTTATTATACTTTATTCCCCTTACTTAGTTTTCCTCCCTTACCCTTTTCCATCCTTGTATAATTTTCTGCCGCTTTTTTTTTATACTATTGTTACCTGACTTTCAATGTATACCCCCTTTCTTACTAACCTACTTACCTTATCCAATTCAGTCACATTAACGTTACATATATGTACAACATCTTGCATACATACATACATACACATCTTATATACATACATATATACATACATACATACATACATACATACATACATACATACATACACATCTTATATACATACATATATACATACATACATACATACATACATACATACATACTTACATACTTACATACTTACATACATACATACATACATGTACACTCCCAAACACACCACCACTACTACCTCTCCACTTCCTACAACCATTCCTTCAAATTAAGGGGAAAATAAATTAGCAAAAATAAATAATAATAAGGTATAAAACATTTTAGTAGAAAGAGGGATAGATAGATGGGTTTTATAGTATAAACTTACGAAAGTTTGGAATGAGTTTATGTACATGTACGTATGTAGGGACTATGTATATATATACCTAGGTAGTTGTCTGTTATTCACGTGTGCGTGTGCGTTTAATTGTCTTTATAAAATATACATACATACATAGTCTACTAATACACTGTCCCTTTTTTAACTATTTTCTGTACAGGAGATTCTTGGAAACTCGCAATCGCGCGCGCGCGCCCAAGGATGGGTGGGTGCAAAAATATTAATATTTGTTTGGTTTCATAGGGAGGCGTGGTACATACACACACACACACACACACACACATACACACACGCGCGCGCGCGTGCGTTATGGGGGTTTGGGTTTGTTTTCTTGTTGGATAGTTGTAGATGGATTGATGGATTATTGGTGTGGTAAGGGGGTACTTATGTATGTATGCCGATCTACCTACCTACATACATATGTAACAGAGGGGTGACACACGCCACGCCAGGGGGAAATAACATATCGGGTAAGATAGTGGTACCACACAGTTCTACGTAAATCAGATGTAACCGGACGGATAAACGCTTCAAGAACCTCTAATTCGTAAGTAAGACTTATTAGTTCCTCCCTCCCGATATGTATGTATCTTCCCCAGCGTGTGTCACCCCCTCTGTATGTAGCTATTTTCCGCCGCTTGAACTCTCAGCCCAGCATAGCCACTACCCCTTGAATCTTTTGAGATTTTTGAATCTTAATATGAGAGAATTAGTTCTAGCTGCTTTTTTTTCCCCTTTTGAGCCTCCTTCTGAGCTTTGGACCCCTTGGAGTTAGGCGAGTAAAGTTAGATAGCATACGACGTATGGTGAGATATAGTTTGTGAAATTAATGATTAGTTAATATTAAATGGAACATGAGATGGGTTTTAAGAAGGATGTGCTGGATATTATGGTTAACTATATGACCTTTGGAGTGTACGTGTAGTTCTACCACACGGCACACTACCTTTGTATGGATGGGCATTAATCGTTTATCTTAGTAATTAAGTGTGGAATAGAGGGTGTTTGAAGGTGAATGCCCCCTCACGTGGTATCGGTTAAATGACCTATTGTATATATATATTACCTTCTATAGTACTGCTCCATCACTTAATCAATCACTTTCTCCTCTATTAGTATCGCCTGAATCCGTGCCCTCTAACAGAGGGAACAGCCGCGACTCGTATGTGCTAATTTCCTGGTTTTAGGTAAGAACGGGGTGTTGACGTACTGTAGAAGCTTGAGGACTCTATTGTTAGACTTTACGTTGCCCACGATACCTACGCAGTATATACAGAGGGGGGACACGTCGGGTCGCGACATTTCGGGAGGTCCGGCTTAACTGTATATTTCTATAAATAAGAAGTTAGGCCTATCTCCTCCGTTGAATAAATAGGTACAATTAGTTAATTAGTACACTGCCTACCCGAAATGTCGCGACCCGACGTGTCCCCCCTCTGTAGACATGCGATAACTCACTCAGGGCTAACCTATATAGGAATAACCTAGCCCTAAATAGTTAGCAGAATGCCCAATCAGGCTAGCTTAGTGCTTTGCCTTGTCCTAGAGTGTAGCTCACGTATGGTGTCCAAGAATTCAGAGTTCAGTCTTCAAGACTTTGATTTTTGTAATAGACAAGCACTAGACAGAGAATCGCGGATCAATTCCGCTTGGGAAATTCCCGCGGATTGATTCTCCTCGGAATCTACTGTGTAAGATACTCCCGCGGCCTTGAACAGAGCGGGTGCCTCTCTACAAGCAGTAACGCAGCCCTGTCCTGGGTAACTACACAAAACATTATGAACAAGACCAGACGGCAATGACGCACCTCGCCATTGTTTGAACGGGGACAGTCTCACGCGCTCCTACCGTGACATCGCCTCGGAAACTGCCATCAGCGAAACACGACATACCCCACAAAAACTCAAATGGCGCTAACTAATCTGAGTGCCGCGGCTGCCCCGCTTCCCTGATTGCCCCTCCTCCTACGTCATCAGCAATCATATCCACAGCCAACGCAGGCGTCGCAATGCAACGCAACTGCGCAATTTCCCTGGCCTAAACTGTTTACGTGCAAGTGATTGATCTGCAAGGTACGAAGGACGCCCCGCGTCGTGTTTGCTCTGGCGTCTGCAATCCACACTATGACGTTGATTTGTGGCGAAGTGATGGGGTTCCTGGTGGCGCATGGCAATTCGCCCTCACCTACACAGTACTGTAGGAGCCTCTCCCCACGCAAACAAGACACCAGAAGCGTTACGTCAATGGCCAGGATAACATTACGCTGTGTTTGGAATGGTTACAGGCAAGCGAGTTTCGAAGTTCTAGATGCTGATGGGGCTCCCGTGCTCCCGCTACGGGGTTAAATTCACTCAAAGCAAGCTCTTCACCGCCCAATCAATGCACGAGATGGCATGCGGCGGCTTGAAGTGGGTAGACCTCCGTAGGTCAGCAGGCGGAGATGGTTTGAACAGCTGTCCCCAAGGCTGGAATGGTTGATTTGCTCTTCAAAGACCGAGCTTGACTAGGCAGCAGAGTAAAGAGTAAAGGCAATTGCGGCTTCGGATGCGTGAAGGTTTTGCATGTGCACAGAATCAGAGATGCGGAAACTTCACATGAAATCCGAGAGAACAGTGGTTTGCATGGCTGTACCAAGTACAATACAGGAGATTGACGATCCATTGAAGATCAAATCGGGAAGTCTAAATCGGGGATTCAACTTTTCCATGGGCGATTTCCCACTATCTGACCATCGGATTTTTCGCTGGTGCCCAAAAGCCCCCATAATCCTTCAGGCGACGGCTAAAACAGGCATGGTTTTGCAGACGCATTAGGTTTCGTGCGTTGTGAAACAGCGCATGTGAGCACAATCAAAGTCCGCGATGCTGCAACAGGATGACGTCAATTGAAGAAGCCCCCCATAATCACCCCTCTATTGGCGCTACGCTTGCACGTGATTGTGGAACCAGAGTTCTGGATCGTGATCGTGCCTTCTCAGCCTCGATTGCGCCTTTCAATTTCAACGTACGTCGTCGTGACGTCAAAGCCTTAAAGTGACAGTCGCGGGCACTACATAAACACCCACAAGGACCCGTCCTCACTCTACTTCTACACAACACAACACAACGCACTTCCTCACTTCAACTACCAATCACAACTTCAACCCTTTTACCCAAACCACCAACCAAACCAACCATCATCATGTCTGCTCCCAACGTTGACAAGCCTAACGAGGGCATCGTCGGCCAGGTCACCAACTCCATCTCCAACGCCGCCAACTACGTCTCCGAGACCGTCCAGGGCAAGGGTGCTGAGGCTTCCAAGGAGGCCAACAAGGGTACGCTCTCTCTCACTTGATACAGCACCTTACAAATACTAACAAGCCACCAGAGCAAGCCAAGGGCAATGCTGGCGACACCTCCTTGACCGGCCGCGCCTCGGGTGCGCTCGATGCCGCCGGCGACAAGCTCGACCAGCACAAGCACGAGACCGCCGGCAAGGCCAACAAGGAGGCCATCTAAATGTCTTCTTTCCTCACTCACCACCAACCAACACATCATCGATGGATAACACCTTTCGAGCATAACCATGTGGGCCGGGATTCTTCATTTGGCTTTTCCTGAGGCTGGGCGGGATGGTTTTTCATGAGTTATGATATCACGGCGGCACTGCCTGAGGTAGCAGATACCCCTTTATACCTGTATTCAATACCTAGTGAACACGATTACCTTCTATGAATGTATGAAAGATTTGTTCATTGATTTTTGACGCCCTTTGCTTGTGACGTGTGATGTTGGCGATTACTGCATTGTTTGGAACGGGAGGGGGTGGTAGTTTGTAAAACCGTGTAACGGACTGGGTAACTGCTTTGGGACAGCAGTGGTCAGTCTACTCCGGTGAGTGGTTAAGAGGTTGTAAATTTTACTCGGTGACCAGTTACACGGCGTATGGACTTAACCAGCTCTACTTTCGACTCATTTCTTTACCATAAAGCACAACATTGGTTGAGACCTGGCAAAGGTACCTACGTAGGTATGCGCTCAATCCAGCATATGCGCGTGCGTGATTCGTACACGTGGGCGGGGTCTTTACATGCACACAGGTCGTGTCAATGTTTGCTTTTCTTTTGCACATGCACCTTCACCCTTCTCCAATCCACCAAGCAAACTTCAATAGGCAATCTTTCACTAATACATCGCCATCAATCTCGTTTTTTCTTTTTTTCCCCTGCGATATTACTCCTACATACCTAGGTACGTAGTGTTCTTACATATACATAACATACATACATACATACATACAACACAAGGGTTGTTCTACATGCTTGAGGTCATCATCTAACCTACATATGTACATACCAGTGCCACCTTCTTACTCGAAATCATCCAAACCATACTACATACGCTGTTTTTTTTTTTGATTTTGCTGAAAAAGCAAAGGAACAAAACATAATAAACAAGAGAAAAAGGAAAAAAAAGGTGGCAAAATGCTTTCTCATCTTCCCTCCTCCTCCTTCCTCCTCCCTTCCTCCATCCCGCCCGACGAGAGGGAAAAAGAAACACACACACACACACACACACAGCCATCTAACTATGTACATAACACATTAATACAGACACACAAAACAAAACATCAATTCAATCCGTCTCAAACCCCACCCACCCACCAATCTATCCAGCCCCACACCATCAACCAAAAAAAAGAAAACAAAAAAAAAAGCAGCAGCAGCAATGGTATCCTTCGAACAGCACATCATCCTTTCCCCAACCACCAAACTCTACATAGGCACACTAATCCTGTGTCTCGTCCTCCTTGCCGGATCCATCGTGTTTCTCGGGCTGACGTATCGTTCCATCAACAACAAAGAAAACAGCAACAACAGCAATACCACTCTTGGCGACGCTGGAGCTGGAGGAAACGTGGTGGTTGATGATGATGGTAGTGAGAAGAAGAAGGAGGGGGAGGATGATAATAAGTATGGGCGTTCAAACGGGGAAGAAAAAATGTAGTCATGGACCGGAGGGGAGGGGTTGGCTTGGCATTACTGCCTTATCTAGGACTCAGGATGGTTTGACAGAACGAGGCTGATACTACGTAGGCACGAGGGAACATCACACAAGGGAGGCACCAATAATACGAGTGTTTTTTTTTTCTTTCAACTTCATGCCATTCATTTCTTTTCATTACTATTCACAAATGCACCACTAATGCTCGCTAATTAATTAAAACATTCCATGGCTTTTTGATTGTTTTATTTTACTGCCAGAGGGAGAGAGACAAAAGGGGGTGGGGGGAATAAACAACCACCACCAGAAAAACTCGCCAATCCGCGCCGCCGCCTACTCCAGACCGATCCTAATAGCCTCCAGAGCGAAGTCCATGAATCCTGCGTTGGTGTCGAGGATGTTGTTGTTGAACTCGGTGAGGGAGGCGGGGTAGAAGTTTCCGGTCGGGGCGAATTCAAGCGTGTAGCCGTAGACCTTGTTGACGCCGGGTTTGGCCCAGAAGCGGCTGAATGCGTAGTCGTCAGTGGCACCGGATGTGGCGTACAGGCCAACGGCTTGCTGGTAACCGTAGCTGCGGCCGCCGGGGGCTTTGAGACCGTTGGTCATGGCGGCTGCGGCAGAGCGGGCATTGGTGAGGTCCTGGGCGGGAATGTACTCCTTGTAAGAGCTGTCGCCAATGACGCCACGCCTGCCATCGAATGCGGTGTTGAGGAAGTTTTGGGTCGGGGTCGTGGATTGGTTCTCGTCGTCACCCCAGCTGTACAGCACGTCACCTACGGCGGAGTGGATGTCGACCATCCAGCGGATCTTGGGGAAACTGTCGTAAACGGAGGCGTGGTTCTTGGTCTCAGGCTCCGAGAAGGGGGCAGTGCCGTAGAAAGTCTGGGATCCGGGAGAGGTGGATGCAGGGGAGGTGGAGCTGGCAAACTTCTTGGGGAAATCCCAGAGGAAGTCGAAGTTGCGGTTCAGATCAACACCAGTAGAGCTGCCGGATCCGGACCTGGTGTTGCGGTTCTTGCGCCAGAGAGAGTCGGTGCTCTGGTCATAGGCAATGCCGTCTGGGTTCACGGCGGGGAAGACGACAATGCCGGCCTGGAGGACGCTCTTGACCTGCGCGTTGGTGTACGACTTCCTGCCGTAGGTAAGACCGGTGCCGGCCTTGTCAGCGGCGAGCAAATCCGCCATGAAGTAGAGGATGTTGTCGGGTCCACCACGCTCTCGCGCATGGATACCAGCGCTGAAGTAGATGTGGTATTTTGACTTGTCGGTACCTGCGCCAGCGTAGAAGATGTACTGGGTTCGGCCTTCAAAGGTCTTGCTGGAGAGCTCCTGGTAACCAATGCCATAGGTGTTGACAAGGGCTTGAACGCCCGACTTGATCTCGTTGAGGTTCAAGATGCTGTTGATTCGCGCAGTCGAACTCTGAGTTCCAAGACCGACGGGGAGCTTGGTGCCTGCGGTGAATCGGTCGCCAGATCCAATGGGGACTGCAGCAGAAGCGGCCTGTCGCCTGGTGAGGGAGCGGTGGACAGTGATGCCAGAGGAAGCGTATTCCTTGGTCACGAAGTCGATTTGTGCCTGGGTGAGCAGAGCACGAAGCTTGTAGTGACCCTCGTCGGTTGGCAGGGCAGCCGGGTGGCATCCAAAATCGAAAGTGTCATTGCGGACGATGTCTTGGAAGTGGGCTGGCGTCGGCGCCTTGAAGTGCATGGGAATGAGCTCCCCAAGCACAACGGAGCTCTGAGCAATCAGAGAGGCGACAAGAGAGTACTTCATGGTGCCGGTGGTAAGAGAATTGAGGCAGAGGCGGAGTGAGGAAGCGAGAGAAAGCGACTTGTCACTGCAGAGCAAGAGCAAGAGCAGGACGAAGGGCAGACGGCGAGCTTTTCATAGTGCCGACATTGTCGATAGTGATGCTTGGTGGTTATGGGCGGCTAGCTTGGAACAGGCACAAGGGCTACTGAGCTTCCGCATCTTGGTGGTTGCAAAGCGATGCCAAGCCGATCGGCCGAGCCGGAGCCAATCGGAGCACAGGACGAGGGCTATCGCTGGATTCGACCTGCCGAGTGCGGAGTAGGGGCGTTGCTGTTATTGGTAGGTGCAAGGGCCTGTTTAAATGAGAGCCTTGTACGACCAAGCACCTCCTGCATTGCGACGTCTCCTCCCGCTCGACAGTGACAACGCTCCGCCTACACTCGCCTACACCTTATCGCGCCCCAATGACGCCACTCCCTACAAGCCTTCTTCTTTTGTTTGCTCCTCCGCGATGCTTTATCGCTCATCTCCTACATAGTAGGTACATTGATGTATTAATATACTTTGCTGCTAATAATTAGTCCACCGGCCACCCCGGGTGGCACCACGCCCACCATCCATGTCTTAAGTTGTCGCTTGTGTGCCATAAACATCAAGATCCACTCAACGTCTCGCAGAGATGAGAGGGCCACGTCCAAGATTGGGCCTTTGAGCTCTAGGTCATTTGGTGTCCTGCTCAAAGGGGCATATTCCTGTCGGCGGTTCCCGCTCCATCGTTAACTTACTTATCGGCATGTCCTTTGCTCATCCATTATCGATAAACCATACCGAAACAAGGCTGAATGCGATACATCGTGCTCGCTCGGCCAGGTTGGGGAGGTGCTTGAAATGATCTGCCAGACACAGCCACATCTGCCCGTCAGTCAGTTCTGTTCTGCATTCGGCTTCAACGTGGCGGGGGCTGCCAAGACACGCCATCACGTGCGTCGACGATTCAATCTTGCGGACCGAAAGTGCATCTTTTTGACTACGTTATGTGCATTCTGCTAATCTACACTCTATGCGACACGGACAGCTTACTGGTTGATCATCAAAAGCTTTCCCTCCGGGAATCGCTTGGCAACGTACTACCATCGTGCTCACTCCAGCCCAGCCTTCCTCCACTGCGGAAACGGCGTAAAGCGCCATTCTTCCCCTTGGAACCTCAAGATGCCTTGATACCTATCCACCTCCATTATCCCCGAGTAAAGCTGCGGCCCCGTCACATTAAACCACGTAATGTGATCCATCACCTTCCTTATAAAGCTTACATCAAACGGCAACTGCTTCATCAACACCAACAGCTCCAACCACGGCACTAAAATCTCCCAATCCTTCGCAGAGCTGCTTCGATACTCGTACTTCTCCAACGTCGGACGAACGCCTTTGTCGCACATCTCGTACACGTGGTCGAGAAACGTCTGCAGGTCAGGCGTCGGGGGCAGTTTTCCATCGCACGTAAACAGGTACTCGGCGAGCTCGTACAAAATCCACAACCGAGCCTCAAAGGGTGGGTAGTAGTACATGAATCCGCAATTCCTAATAATCCCAGAAACGGTTCGTAGACATCTTGTGAAATACGCCTTCTCGTGGACTTCGCGGGGCTCCTGTGGCATACACGTCCAATCTACCCAGATGTACTCCCACGTCTGCTGCCGCAGGTCGTTTTGGTACAGGCTCAAATACGTGCCATCGGGATCCGGATGCTGAGGTGAATGCCAGAAGTGGCTTACGAAGAAGCAATTGGAGCGCCAGACAAACCCGGGAAGCGCGGGAAGTAGCACGTAGTCGTCGAGGTTGTCAGGGGACCATTTGGAAAGGCGCGATTGGGCGAGGTAGGAACTCTGCAGCTGGAAGAACCAGAACATGGGGAACCCGCTGAAAGGAACAATGTATTCCTTCAGAAACGATTCGAGCGAGTCGCATGTTTGGATAGATTCGGTTGCGAGGTTATTCGAGGTTTCGGGGTGTTGGGAGATGATTGTGTCCCACGCGGCGAGGCTGCGGTCGACGAGGGAGCGCCATGCGTGGTTAGGCGGGAGTGCGCAAGTGTGAATAGATTGTGGAGATTGCGACATGTTCGATAGTGAAAACTGCAAGCGATAGAATACGGGTGTTGAGAAAATGAGTATTATGCTTGGATTTATTGCGCACGATGACTGCCTTCGTGGATAAACACATCGGACCGGTCAAGATTTGACGTACGGCTCTTGAGGTAAGATGTCTGCGCAGCAGATCGGCTGACTGGGAAGGCTGAGAATTTGGACAGGCAGAGGCGGGGCTCTATCGGTATGTGTATGCTTGTAACGACGTCCTCTCATCAGCTTCTGCCTTATGATCATGTACTTGAGAAAAGTCATGCTTGCTGCCTTGATTGAAGCCAGGGCAGACAGAGTGAGCAGCAAACAATTATTAATCTGCAATGTCGTATGGTTCGATAGCAAAATTTGGTCCAAGTTTTTATCCTTGGAATAGCAGAAAATAGCCTGAGAACCAAAGGAGCATTGCTAAGCTCAATGTGCATATGCGTATGGGCTGTGATCGTCGTTTGATGCTATTTCCTGCCCAAGTGTCACGCTCCAGTTCTTCGTCTGTCTGACAACCGCCAACAGCATATCAAGTAAAATTAGAATGGTAATTTGGAACAAAATAACCTGCAAAACATTATTATATATGCCTCTCAATTTATTACGAAGACTTTCCGTGTACAACTGGGGTGTTAAAGCTCAGCCAATCACAGCTTGGCAACCGTGACACAGCCACAAATTTACATAATCGTGGCTAGAAAATCTCGGAGCGGAGTAAAAGACCGTGGGAAAGTTGTAGTGGTTTGTTAGCGAGATGGGTTTTTGGAAACTTGCAGTTTCGAAACTGGCTGATGGTTTTACAATCAACGCATTTTGCTGGAGATGCATCTATATGAGAAAGTAGAGAATTGTCCAACGAATTGGCTCGTCTGCTTGAAATTTGCGCATTGGCTTTTTTCATCAAGTTTTCTAGGATGTACCCTCTTTGAGGGTTTTCAAGATGTTGTTGAACAGTGACTGCAATGATTCCGATTCTTTGACTTTTTAGAGTTTTAATACTCGATATAGGTTCCGGTTTAGTATTAAGAACAGCTCGTGTAGTTTGGGTATCATAATAGTTCGTTGTGGTACACATAGAATTATGTCGAAAAAAAATCCCATTTCGCACACAAACCGCTACAACTTTCCCAAACCCGCTTCCCGAGTACATATGCTGCACGAGAAAAAACTACCGGCAAATCCAGAGCCACCACCAACAATTATATAAGCCATACCCCTCATTTAAAAGCTAATCTGGCGCGGGCTACGTGTCATTTCCCCTTCACCAACTTTTTTCTGTTCAGCTTGGGGTTGCAACGGTCGTCGATCCACCTATATCGCTGCCATCTCTTGGAGAGGTCACCGAGTCCTTCAACCTCAACGCAAAACCACAAAGAGGTAAATATCCATCTCTAAAGTCGTGATTGAGCTACATATCAGAGCTCTCCATCTTACCGCTCTTCCCTCCCGACTAACCACCTCACCCCGGGTACAGAGTAATCTGTTATAAAGGCGCCACGTGAGGTAGCATTTTTAAACACTGATAATGTACTATAACACCCCCGCTTGACTTTACCTAACTTTGCTCCCGCGCGATGTAGGACCGCAACCCAGCACCGATCCCACATACAACACCAACTAAGCCAGCCACCATGCCTCCACGCGACAAAAAATCCCCCCAACTCTCAACCTGCGAGCTGCCACCCCTTCTAGGAGCCTGGCGCTCCCTTGTAAACCGCAGTGTCAAAGCGTGGGAAGCCATCCGCAGCGAACACGACTCTGTACCTTCGCACCTTCCCTCCGAAGCCCTTCTTCGCAACCACATCACCCTTTCCGCCTTCCTAGCCACATACAACGACACTTCTTCTTCTTCTTCATCTTCAACGAGCAAGAAAGCACCTCTCTTCTTCTTCTTCCAGCTGCGTGCCAGCTTCTTCGCACAGGAGCCCGTCTTCACGGAATGGAGCCGAGATGATTTGGACCAGTACATCTTGCTGCCCGCTCAGCCAGGATTCATCTGGCGCAGGGAGTGTTTCTTCATCAGCCACTTTTGGAACTGACACAGCGACCATCCCGACCCGCACGGTACGGATCTGCGCACGCACAAACGGGATCTGGAGGATGTGGGATGGGATTATGTGTTTGTCGATTGGACTTGCATTCCGCAGCAGCGTCACCGCCACCGCCGTGTTGGTCAGGAAGCTGCTGCGAGCGGTAGCGTGGCTCCTCCCCCATCGCAGCAGCGCCGCGCGGCGTCCGAAGCCGCGTACGCGCGCCGTTGCATGAGGAGCATCCCTCACATCATCCGCAGCGCGGGCTTCACACACCACTACCCCATGACGTTCGAGCCGCGGCTCTGGGTGCTGTACGAGGTCATGGAGTTTGTGTTGACGAGCGACATGGGCTTCCTGGAAACAAACACTCCCGATATGCGGCCGTTCCACAAGCACGCGCAGGAAGTCGTGATCATCGGCTTCCAAAAGGGACCCGAGGGTGTGCAGGAGACGCTGAGGAAATAT
This sequence comes from Periconia macrospinosa, assembly GCA_003073855.1. Lineage (NCBI taxonomy): Eukaryota > Fungi > Ascomycota > Dothideomycetes > Pleosporales > Periconiaceae > Periconia > Periconia macrospinosa. The sequence continues at coordinate 55,074 of KZ805325.1, read as the reverse complement.
GGGTACGATTGTGCTGACGAGGCGGATCGTGTGTATTTGGATTCGTGGATCGAGTTGCTTGTTTCGCTGCGTGAGGGGCTGGACTTGAATGTTGGCATTGTGAGAACGGTCATGGATGAACTTACGTGGGAGGATCCGCAGGGGCCGTATCGGATTGTGGTTGAGGATACGGCGATTGAGATTGATCGCTCTGAAGGGTGGGTTTCTGCCGACGGGGAGACGTGCCGTTTCACTCCTCTCCCTGCGGTTTGAAAAAAAAAGTCTTTTCCCCCGTTCTTTTTTTTTATTCTTCTTTCCCCCTATTTCTTCCTTCCCCTTATCTTTCCCTCTCCCTTCTCCCCTTTTCCCTTCTTTCCCTCTTCCCCCTCCTCTTTTTTTTTAAAAAAAAAAAAAAAAAAAAAATTTTGAAAGATTTGGAGCGTTTGGGCTATTTTTTCGTCGGCCATGCTGAGTGAGACCCAAAAGAAGATTGCAGGCAAAAAGAGGGAGAGAAGGGTCATACACACCAAATTGTATTTCCGTGCTCGTTATTGTTCTATCCTTTGGAATTAGTTCACTACATGATACTGTCCTTACGTATATCATTACTATGTTGTACTTTTCCATCCGAAATATTGCCCGTGATTTCCCGTTTGATCCCACATTACAAAATCGCAAAATCTAGTCCCTACCCTAATTCTATTGTGAAGAGTGCGACTACTATCATTCAAGCCACGGCGGGCACCGCATCAAAGGAAAGACAAAACCGCGCGAATGTCCCAATTTGTTGGAAAAAGTCTCAAAAACGCCATGTAGAGTGTCGATGCTTAGCAACCTTGCACCGGGATATACCGCATTCCTCCCTCTATTCATCCAAACTCGCTCTCATCCTGAACCCTGTACTCACTCTCTCGACGGGAAGTGGCCTCTGCGCCGTCGTTGTACTGCTGCCCCTCCTCCCATGCACCCCACTCCCATTAGCATTTGCGTTCAAGTGCGTATTGGCGACCAGAAAATCCTTCTTGGTCGGTGAAGCCGCCGTCCCACGACTCGTGGGCGGGACAAGAGAGGCACTGCGTCGGGCTGCGAGGTAGCTGTGTGCGTAACTTTCACCGCTCCGCCGTGGCCGCGCTGCAGTGCTGCGACCTGCCGACAGCGCATTCTCGAGAGCGCGCATGTCGACGTTGTAGTCTCCTGCCGTGCTCATGTAGTCGTTCTTCTCGGAGTATAGTGATGCTGAGCTATGGCCGGCTCGAGCATGTTTGGAGCCGCGGAATCGTTCGTGGAAGAAGTCTCTGATAGAGTCCACGCTAACAGCGATGGCGATGAGGGGGATGCTGATGGCGAAGCCGATCCCGAACATGTATTTGCTGACATATGAGAATGGAAGAGACGGTTCGCTTTGACCTTCGACATGAGGGAATTCTCGGATGTTGATGGTGAAGATAGCAGCGATGAAGGAGAGGGGGAGGAAGATGATGGTGACGATGGTGAAGACCATGATGGTTTGGCTCTGGCGTGCAGTCCCGGCAGCTTGATCGCGAGCGAAGCGGGCTTCGAAAGCGTTGGCATGCTTTTGTTTCAAATCTAGAAGGTTGGTGATCGAGTTGTAGATCCGCTCAGCCTGTTTGTCCATGCGTTCGAGGTCTTTGATGCGGATATCGATGGTTTTCAACTGGTCACGGAAACGCCGTTTCAGTTCCTGTTGGCTTTTGTGTTCCTCACGATATATATCGGTGATGGAGCTTTCAAGATCGGGAATGACTGATCGTTGATCCTCAAGGACCTTCATGATCATGTTGATTTCGTCTCGGATGTCCTTGGTTTCGGCTAGGAGATCTGTTTCCGCGCCAATATCGAGAAGCTTGTCAACGAACAAGGGTGTATGGGTAATGCCCATGTCTTCATCATAGAAATATTCTTCGTCATATGCAGGATTGGGGAGGACATGGCTGTGGCTGTGTGAATGTGCGAGGCGTCTGTTCTCTTGTTCAATGTGACGCTCCTCCGCCTCTAAATGACGCGAGAAACGGCTAGACTTGCGATGACGTTTCAACCACTGCGAAGCTTGAGCAGAGGCAGTGTTGAATTCCTTGAACAAGATAGTTTCCATGTCTGTCGCATCGCCAATTGATGCTTCGAACATGTCCATAAACTGGTAGTTCTCATCGCCCATACGATGGCGGTCGAACACACCAGAGCATCGGCCTGTGATAACCATCGAAAGGTCGTATACCGATCGGATTGGTTCTCTTGTTTTGCTGTTCACGTCTTCTATTATGCCGTCTAAAACGTTCAAAGGATCGTTCTTGGGCTGTTGCCAGCGCTGCGGAAACGCAGTCACGATGAGATCTTTGCCGAGAATGTACATCCATAAATTGTCCACCATGAGGACTTTGGGATCGATACCGAACTCCTCCGGAGGTCGACCTCTACAGGGGCCGAGTTGATACCTATATCGCGGGTACAAAATTAGCTTCATGCAACCAGGGTGGTTTCAGTACATGATAAGTGTCTCAATACGCCACTCCACGTGGTGTCATGATAACAGATGACTCTGTACCTAGGGTTTAACATACCGGTAGACGACCTGATCTACGTCGCGAGACTGTGTGTCTATGTGATAGTAGCTCTGGTCAAGAGTCCTCCTTATGTGAAGTGAGACTGAGGATGAAGTCAAATGTGCTCGCACGAGCATTTCGTCGTCAGTCTTTGCGCGGTAGGGCACATGCTTGTTACCCCGCCCTTCCAATCTCTCCATCTGTGCACGGTTGATGGCAGCCTGCATTTCTTGCCTTCTTCGGTCGGTCTCAAAGTGCAGATATGGCATAAACGCGAATATGTTCCCCTTCGCCGTAGAAGTCGGATCTTTACGCCCGGGACTTCCTGGAGAACGCAGGTGACCACTCCCCGTCAGAGGTGTACTGGCCTGGCGTGGGCGAGCTCGGTGCTCGGAATGCTTGGTAGGCGTGTCTGCTCCGCCTGATTTTCCACTTGCTGACTTCGAGCCGCTCCATTTGGCCAGTTTCTTCTGCCTAGATCCACCCTTGCCATGAGTTTTTGAGTCCTTTGCAGAGCCTGAGCCTGAGCCTACAGTCCAATCCGTTTGATCTGTAGACACGGTACCTGTTCTAGCTGGCGGCTTGGGGTGTTGAAATGAGGATGGTTCTTGTGCGCCTGATATTGTGTGAATGCCCAAACCCTCCATGGAGTTGACGACGATTTGGGGTGGACCTTGTTCCGCTCCATCGGATAGATCCGACTCATCTTGTGTCCTTGGCGCACGCGGCGTGGTTTGGCATAGTGGACGCATGTAATGTGAATGAATTTGGCGCCCTCGATGCTGGTGGCGCATCGAGCTTTCTAGTGCCATAAAGCCAGGGACATCGGAAGCTCCCTCTTCCACAAAAATCTTTGTTAGGAGTGTTTCTACCCAGGCAATATTGTTGGCGGGAAGGTGGATCCACCTGAACGAAACCGATTTGGCTTCCTTTGGAATGGCCGAAAACGCAGGTTTACGGTGATTTCCTGGATCTCGGCCATACAACACTTCGAAAATAGACCGTTTCCTAACAAGGTTCCCGTTCTGTCTCGGGATCAGTAATACATCTCGACATGATGGACGAAGCGAAGATACCTTGAAATTTCCAAAATCGACAATCGTTGCTTGGAATCCATTACACGCACCTAGAGCATCTGAGCTCAGGGAATCGACATGATTGAACGGAGCAAGAATGTTCACAATTTCCTTGTTTCTCTTCTGTGCTGCGCGAATAAAGGGTGTGATACCAAAACTATCTCGAGGAGCACGCTTGCAGTCTTTCCGCTCCAGCAGTGCCTCGACGACATTGAAATGGCCTGCTAACGCGGCTTCGTGCAAAGGCGTCGAACCATTCAGGACCCGCGCGTTAATATCTGCCCCTGCCGCGAGCAACATCTTCACGACCTTTACGCTTCCTTGTTGACAAGCATTGTGCAAAGGCGTCCAACCACCATCACTTTTCGCTGTGACGTCGGCACCGTAGTGAATAAGCAGATCGACAATGTCGTCTCGATTATGAATTACTGCTAAATGGAGGGGCGTCTTTGTTTTGTTCTCGACGGCGTGTATATTAGCTCTGGGAGCCTTTGGTCTTGTCAACAGCATCTCGCACAATTCCTTCTTCCCCAATGCTGCCGCCCAATGAAGCGGTGTGCGTTTCTGGTCATCCTGCCAATCAATTACAATATTGGTCTTGAGCAGCAAATCAATTACATAGCTGCCCCAGTTACAATGATTGTCCGCGGCCAAGTTATGCAGCACATTTCTGCCCTCATTATCGGTTTTGTTTACGTCGGCTCCTTTTCGCAACAGTTCGTTCAGGATGTGCCAGTGATTTTGCCACGCGGCGACCATGAGCGCGGTGCGCCCCTGTTTATCCGTGATATCCACATTGCCTCCATATTTGAGCAAAAGCTGCACGATGCCGACGTGGTTCTTCTCGATGGCCCGTAGCAGCGGTGAGAGGCGATTTCCTGGGGCGCCGTCTGGCTTCGCGCCGTTCTTGAGCATGTACTCGGCGATGGCTATGTTGTCTCGTTCGGCGGCGCGCATAAGCCCGATACGCAGGAGGTGTTCGGAGGGTTGGGTTTTGGCTTTTGCATCTTCGATAATGGCGACAGCTTCATCGTATTTGCGCTCTTCGATTGCTTTTAACAGGCGCGGTTCGGCGCGCACGCGGTGCTCGGAGCCTGCGCCGTCGCTCGAGCGCGAGGGTGAGCGAGCCATGCTTGCGGTTTACATGCTCGAATATGAGAAGATACGATTACTAGCTGTTGGGTGCGATCTGGTGTGATTTTGGGCAACACAGATCCTCATGATTGGTAAGTCAGCGAGCGCATGTCGCACTGCGCAGACTAGGGCTGAGCATTGATCGATCGTGCGGCGTGCATCATCACGTGGGCGGGATCATCGGTATGGAGACCCCACAGATCTGTCCAGACGTCATTGCGCTCTGCTCCTGAAGAAGACATGAAATCAAGTGAAGGGGAAGCTGATGAAAGACGCAAGTAATAGAATCGAGATGATGAGTGGTGGAGATGAGTGTTGAGGAGTGATCATGATCGGCTTAGGGAGCTGAGGTACCGTCAAGCTTCGCTCCTGTCAAAGTTGCCGACAACCCGCTAACTCAACTGACGTTTTTGTACCTTTGTTCCCCAACCACGAACTAACATACGTCTCAATCGTGACTACAGAGGGGTGACACGCCGGGAAGTCACATATCGGGTAGCTAGTCTCTCGGAAGACAGTAGAAGTTGTACTTAAGAAAAGCAAGATAACATAGCCTAACATGCTATATAACCTCTAGATACTATTATTTTATTACTATTTAAATCCTTATAGCATTCTAAAATATATAATATATATTTAAAAAAAATTATTAAAAAGGTACCTGCTTCCTTACGTAGAGTACCAAAAAAATCTACCGTATTTAAGTTTACTTCCACTGTCTTCCGAGAGCCCAACCACTAACTAACATACCTATGTATGTACGTCTCAATCGTGACTAGATTCTTTCTAGTTTCTGGGTTACAAATTTCCTAGAAAAACTAGTGAGATGCCCTGAATTTCACCACTGTTCCCCTCCGTTCCGCTATCCTTACATATCAATCTTCAACAACCAAAACGAGTTGTCCATGGAAATCAACTCAAGAATCAAACATATATATCCTACATTGCCTGCTTTCCACACCTTCAGTCAATCAAACCTCCGGGACAAACCCCCTAATCCTTCTATTCGACGTAAAGAATTGCTCCACATTGCGCTGCACAGTCAGAAATTTCACAAAGGCACAACTCTCGCTCTCGAGATGCGCGAAAAGTGCACCCAGCGCATCAAACGTGCGGGGACAATTGAAATTCATACAATGGTACAATTCGCCGGGGTGATTGTGACTATGAATTCCGGAATGTAGATGCTGGTTAAGGCGGTTTAGCGTTTTGAACTCCCGATGGCAGAAGTAGCATTCGAAGGCGCGATTGTTCCATGCTGCTTCCGTGGCGATGGTCTCTATTTCAACGACGGTTGAAGGATCAATGTCTTCGTCGGTGATGAGGCGTTTGGTATCACGTCTGTGGATTGTTTTGTAGATGCCGACTTTGGTGACGCTTTTAGCTAGGTGGCAGGCGCTCCTTTCAAGGTGGTGGGAGAGACCAGAAGCAGTGGTGAATTTTGCTTGGCAAAATGGGCATGGAACCGCTTTCCCACGGTGGTATTTTGAGTTGAGATGCTTGGAGATGGTTAGCCTCACAATGCTTCTCTTCTCCCAAAGCTGATTCTATCCGATTCTTTCATGCCAATACGTAGAAAGGCTTCCTGACTTACCATCTTGTACGCATTTTGGCCATGGAAAAACCTGTTGCAATGGTCACAAAACGGGTTTTTGAAGTGGTTGACTTCTTTCATGTGTTGCTCTGCTGAAGCCTGCGTGTAGAAACATTTGTCACAGGTCTCACATTCGGGCCAGTGCTGCTTGCTGTTCATGTGTTGTACGGAAGCGATCCGTGTCGCGAAGCGCTTCTCACATGTCCCGCACTCGTAATCTTCGGAAAGCCTCATGGTCGGATCTTGGTTTTGAGAAGAACGTGATCGTGAAGTCCACGATCGATCAATTGCGGTGTCCACTAACCCCGAGACGAATTGCCAATCCTCAACCCTTTCTGTACATGTAAAGTGTAAGATGGTGGAAGGTGAGGGCCGCATACACTTGTCATTGTCCAGTTACTCCAGCAATCAGTGGTGCCGCCGGAAAACGGCCCACGAGCCGTGATAGGTTAGCACGAATATCCCAATCCAGTCACGACCCGGCCTCGCAAACATTGAGAATTTTGAAACAGAAAAAAGCGAAATTATGAAACGTGAGGCGGGCAACATGTTAGCGTTACAGCGGGTGATGATTTTGTTGACCAAAAAAGCAAAAGTTGTTGAATCGTGGTGGATGGAGTAAACTCGCTTAGTAATATCTGATCAAGCGAGGAACTGACGGAGACCCATCACATCACGACTCCCTTCTTCATCAATACCTCTTATTTGTTCAAAATACTGAAGTGTTCCGGGTTTCCAATCCTTCGCATGCAGGAACAGCGCAGCAACAATGATTGCGAGTCGTGGAAACCCGCCAGCAACTTCCAAGACAGGCCAGCAAACACACCTGACAGGGAGGACAGCATTCACCGCCAAATATCCACATTTCCGTCTCTATATCATTGTATTGTCTATCATTACTCTTGCGATCTATGCCTACATGTTTCCAATTCCTAGAAACACCATGCACGCTACATCTGCAGGTAGTGCAAGGTCCAAAAACTACACCCAATCCATCTTCCTCCCTTACATTTACGAATTCCATTCCAAAGAGGTACCCCTAGTCCGCAGCACCATCAATGGCGTTGACATTGAAATGCCCGTCGATACCGGATCGACCGGACTGTTAATTGGCGCACCAGTACTTCCAGACATCGATCCTTCGCAAGGCACTCCGGCGTATCACTATTTGACGAGTAGCCATATTCTGTATGTCGGACGACTCGTTCCCTTGTCGATTGAGTTCCACGGACTACTCGGATCACGTGCCGTGGCTCGCGTGCCAGCCCTGGTCGTTGATCGGAGCTTAATATGCCCGTGGTATGATCCGCACAACGATACGTTCGAATGCCCACCCGGAAAAGATGGAGAGAAACCGATAGAGAGAGATACCTCGCGGATCATGTACATGGGAGTTGGGTTTGCGAGAAACACGCCAGGTAACGGACAGCCGGATGCGGTACCCTCACGGAACCCGTTTTTGAACATAGTTTCGATAAATGGCCAAAATACGTCCTCGGCGGTCTTGAGAACGGGCTACACCATCTCTACGAAAGGAGTGGAGATTGGACTAACAGAAAAAAACGTGTACGGGTTTTCATTCACGACGCTAGAGCCGGGTGTGACACATGATGAGGATGCGCGGGATTGGGGGAGTGTGCGTGCCAACTTTAGCATTGATGGACATATAGGAAGCTTTGGGTATGGTCTAGTGGATACAGGCATCTCCCAGATGTATATCAGAGCCGAGGATGGTATTTCGTTGCCCACGGTATGGGTGCCTAACCCGAATCCCAATGGTACAGCTAAAGAAGTGGAGCGCGTCCGTCAGGGGACGCAGATAGACATTGATTTTGTCTCGTTAACGGGGGACAAAGTTATGGGATACAGTCTCATAGTCGGCCAACCGTCGATAATGCAGCCCGCGTCTGTGAGGCCAGCAAAGCGCTCACCCCCGCCGTTTATAAATACGGGGCGGAACTTTTTATTCGGATACTCGATTGCATTCGATGCTGTGGACGGTCGATTTGGGTTCCGCGCAGTCGATTCGGTGGGTTCGCCTTGCTGTACTGCTACCAATTCCACCCGCTCTCTACTCGCGTAATCTTTTTCAACCGCGACTTGCCCTTCGCTATTTGGTGTGACTTGCGTTGTTGTGCTTTGGCAGATGAAGTCTCTTGCTTCATTCACTGGTTTTTGACTGTTGCACTTCTCATGGGACTCCGGAAATCGTTTCGCAGCTCTCTGTATTCCTCGAGAGCCTTGATAAGCAGCGCATGTGCCTGCTCACCTCCTAGGCCTGCGAGGACAATAGCGCCCACCACACCCTCGACGCCTTTGACAAAAACGGGGTAGCCGCCCCCTTCAAGTGTATAGGATGTAGCCTCATCAGAGGCCAAGCCGTAGAAGTCTTGCATCCTCTTCTCATCGCCGCCGAACTTGCATGACTGGTACCAAGTTGAGTTCCCCCAGCGAAAGACGGTTTGACGCTTGCGCTGGATCCACTTCTCATGGTCAGGCATCATGCCTGGCATGCTGGGGCTGTGGAACAGGGTGAGGGACGAAGAGAGCGAGATGTGGATGATGGCGGGGAGGTCGATGGTGCGTAGGGCATTTCGGAGGATGTTGCCGATGACCCAGGCATGTTCGCAGGTGAAGTGGTTGAAGGTGAAGCTACGCTCTTCACGAGCCAGATCGCTCAGGGACCGCGTCGGGGACGGGATCGTGTTCAGCATGTGAGTGCTGGTGGGGGTTGCGGAAGCCATTTGGGTGTCTATGTTGGGATGAACGATGCACTGCGAACGAGGATGGTGGGTTGGATATGGCATGAGGTAGAGTGGTGACGTGTAGTGCAGGAAAGGGGAGCTGAAGGATCAGGAGGATGAGAAGAGGGGATGCTGAGGCGGCTTCCTCCGTGTGCGTACGTGCACGTATACTTAAGTAACTTAGTAGTCAAGTAGTTGGGTGTGATGTGAGTCGGAGAAAAAGCCACCGTCCCGCAATTAAAAGCAGGCCAGCCAAATGAAGGGACGTTTTGGCTTCACGCCTCGTTACGGAAGGCCATCAGTGCGTCGAGTGGTCGAGCGGAGGCCGCGGGGAGGATACAGAACTTAGAAGGTTCATCAGATTCAGAGCACGTTGGAGCAAGCAAGCCGTGCCAAGCCATTGCTGTTGGCCGGTGTGACTTCCGCCCGCTCCCCCGCTACTTCCGCTCCACTCGGCGTCTGGCGAGGCAACAATTGCCGACCCGCTCGAGTGAACTCCTCAGTGCGCGCTGTTGGTTTGTTTCAAGTCTCGTCCGTTGTCCATTGCGAATTGCACGCATCAGCAATGTCCTCGTTTGTGTGACGCCGTGACGAGCGACGGGACGATCGTTTGCGCGTGAACGCCATGCATACAATTACAGTTACAGTTACACACGAGGAACGCCGCTCTCCGAACTGTCCGAGCCACCGACTGGCGGTGCCTCACCCCATGGAATGATTGGCACGTCACCCTCTCTTGAGTCTTAACCTTCACCCCACTGAGTCTTGGACTCACCGTGCCGCTGGTTCGGTGACACGCCAGCTGTCCGCACGTGTTTCAGGGGCACCATGCACAGCCTGCCCAACGTGCCAACCTTTGAAATCTTGTACAACCGCCCTTCAATCTTCACTTTGCGCAGCCTTGCCACCACCTGGAAACGAAACGGTGCGAAACGAAACCGGACTCGCTTGCCAGCATGCGGCACCGACGTCGTGTTGGGAATTTGATCAGGGAACGGCCATCAGATACCTCCAAAGTGAACATGTCAAAGAAACCATCTCGGAGGAGAGGCATTTCGAGTTTTGTGCAGGCTACAGGAGGTGTTTATACAAAAGACACAAATCGCGTTATTCAATTGCCCCCACATTTATCGCACACGTTATCAATTTCCTGTCCTCATTGGCCATATGCACACCTCATTTCATCTACATGATTCAATCATGATACCGATGCTACGCTGGTCGCTCGGTATGCGCCCACCATGTGTTAGTTAACTAGACACCCCTTTTGTGATATTTCTATCATACAGGCGGCCCGCCTTTTTATTTGGGCACTCTGTGGTGCTCATTATTTACTTAAGTATTTTCGGGTCGAACATGTTCCACAGACGTGAGTTTGAGAAGAAGAAAAATCCCATAATTCAATGTTGTTACCTGCACCCAAGGTCGTAACAGCAGGTGTGCTATTTCCGGCGCTTATTCTAGAGAATAGGCGATGTGGCGCGAGTACCTCGTTCCTCGTTTAGAGCCTCATGAAGAGATACATAGTTATATAGAATTAGCGTGCTAAACGCGTAAGATGGGTCGTCAGCCATTAGGCACCAACTCATCAAAATCGTGTATCCCCTGAAGAATTTCTATGCTCCACGGAGTTGAAATTTGGCTTCTGCCTGACCGCTCTACTGAACTATTTAACAGTCTGTAGAACAACGGCTTTGCGTGACATATAAATATTGTCGCATTACATGGTATTCATTCGTTAATTCTGAGCAGGAAGTCGTGGCCCCTCTACCATGATGAAAACGGTAACCGCCATGGCTCTCACAGCTGTCTTCCATAACGCATTCGCTCTACCAAACAATGTCACCGGCAGCCCAATTGTGACTCTTAACCATGTCCAATACACCGGCCTACACAACGCCACCCTGCACACGAACACATACTTCAGTATCCCTTTCGCTGCTCCGCCCGTCGGCCCCCTACGCTGGAAAGCCCCGCAACCCTATGTACAATCTACCAACCTGACCCCAAACAAGACGATCGTAGATGCCACGAAACGAGGTCCTTCGTGTGTCCAAGCAACCCCCTATCCATTCTGGACCGAAGCTCCCGCCCCCATTCCAGCGGGTGAGGGATCTGAGAATTGCTTGACCCTAAACGTGTATACGCCAGATACCGCGACTCCTACTTCCAATCTCCCAGTCATGTTCAATATCCACGGAGGAGGTTATGTGGTTGGTGCCGCCGGCAACGAAGCGCCCTATGCCATGTTGCGACATTCCAAAAATGCCTTCATCTACGTCAGCATCCAGTATCGTCTTGGGGCATATGGCTTTCTTGGTGGGCCTAAATATGCCAGCATGGGCGGAGCTCCAAATCTAGGTCTTCAAGATCAACGTCTCGCACTTAAATGGACACAGGAGAACATTGCTGCGTTTGGTGGGGATCCAAGCAAAGTTACCATCATGGGTGGATCTGCGGGAGGAGGAAGCGTGACTGCTCAAATGATGTGGTCAGGCGGAGAAGAAAAGCCCCCCTTTCGCGCGGCGCTGGCGGATTATCCATTTTGGCAGCAGTTCATCAGGGAGGACCAGCTCGATAAACAATTCGATGCGCTTTTGGAAGCCGCAGGGTGTAGAGAAAAGACATTGGAGTGTTTGCAAGAGATACCAGAGGACAAGTTGAAGAATGCAACGCAGGATACATATACGACCGCGTATTTCGACGGCGCGTACGGGTACGGTCACTTTTACTACGGGCCGTATGTTGATGGGGAATTTTTGAGAGGATTTCCCTCTGAAGAGTTCAACGCGGGCCGATTTGCTCACGTGCCAACGCTGGTGAGCAGAAATGGATACGAAGGTTTTGTTTTCACCAATATGTCTGCGTCCTTCACTCCGGAAGACGAAAAAGCCGATCTACGAAAACACTTCCCATACGCCAATCAGGCCGTTTTCGACAAGCTGTACGAGATTTATCCCAACGAAGCCTTCAACTCCACTTTCTGGCATCGGCAGACATGGTTCGGGTAAGTCTGGTTAATTATTTTCTTCTTATTGTCCCAATACATGCGTCGACTAACATCGCTATCCTGTAGTGATTTCTCAATCAACTGCCCCACTTATACGCTTGCCTCCTCCCTCACAAAAGCAAACACGCCGGTCTACAAGGTAGTCTTTAACGCCGGCTCCCAACTCCACGGTGCGATTGGCGAATTTATCGGCGACCTCGATTATGCTTCTCGACCTGGCGCCAATGTAACAATCGCCGATACCATCAAGGATTACTATGTGTCGTTCATGCTATATTTGAACCCCAACGCCAAAAGCTGGAGCAACTTGACAAAGCCGGTTTGGCGAGAGTATGCTGAGTCCAAGGGAGAGGTTATGAGTTTCAACTATACAGCGATTGGCAATGTTGAAGACCAGTGGTATGACGATACTGAGAGGTGCAGGTTTTGGGAGGAAAATGGGGACGTTGTAGGGGTTTAAGAAGACGGATGTATTGGGTTGCGCAAGTGCTTGATGTGAAGCTGACATGAGGAAAACTAGATCAGCCATATCCCTCACCACAGCTAGCCAGCACTCTATGACTCGAAGCATTTGTCATAAGCGAGCGTTGTCAAAATTCCACAGCGGATGATACCATGTTCCAAGTTTGATATCATTCATAAAGTTCAAGATTTCAAATATAAAATAAGGTTTACAGAATGTACAAAGAGGTCTATAATGCCGTATTATGCGTACCCTTGCTAATTCGAAAGACAAACAGCTAGGCATATCGGTACAAGTGTGGCGTGAGCACCGCTCGAGAAAGCAAAAAAACTCCAAATCCATCGCGCAATATCATTTCCAGAATGAAACTTTTCACCCCCCATCCATGCAACAATCTTGCTTACATGAGCACAGCCATACCCATAGCAGTGTTACGAACACCAAGAGAACCGAGGTCAGCATTCTGCACCAACTTCTTGCTCTTGACATCCAGGACACTGATAGCGGCCTGGCTAGTTCCATTGCCAGGGCTCAAAGCATACAAAAAGTTACCGGCGGCCCTCAAGTCGATCATTCCAGGGTTCATTGCGCTCGCGCCCTTGCTCAAGTCGATTGTATCGACGATGCTCGCATCTTTGAGGCTCATCTCTACAAGATGGTTGACGCCGACGTCAGACACAAAAGCGGTGCCAGTAGCCGGAGATATAGCAGCCCAGCAAGTAGCCATCTGGCCCTTAATCTCACCTTTGCCAACAGTCATCGCTTTCCCAGTGCTATCGACAGAGAGGACCGCGGCGCCAAAGGAAGCATCGGTAGCGAAGATCTTGGGCGGGTTGGCTCCAGGAATGGCTTGCGAGCCGAAAAGGACGGCGGTGCTGTTGGGACTGGAGCGAACCTCCTTTCCAACCATGGGCTCGCAGTCGCCGTTGGCGGCCATGCTGACGGGAACAGTGCTGAGAAAACCCGTGTTGTTGGCCATGCCAGTCCCCTTGACGGTGGTGAAGAGCATCATCTCATCCGCCGAGAAGAAGGTATGCGAGACCGTGTTCGTGGGGCCCACGGGGGGGTCGGACTGGTTGAGCTTGAAGGAAGAGATTTGTCGCATCTCGCCGATACCGTTACGTTGGTCGAAGGTGCCGCATGACACGCCCGCCCTCGAGCCGCTAGTTCCCACGCAGACCATAGAGTTCTTGACGGACGCAGCTACTGTGTTGGGGAATGTGCCGGGGACTGCGGCGGGGTTCCCGACCATGCGGAGCTGAGTGGGATCGTCGGGGGAGATGGCCAGCATCGAGACGGTATTTGAGCCTGCGTTCACTGCGAAGATGTGCTACCAACATGTTAGTTTCACATCCCAGAGACAAGTTGAGCTGGGTCGCATCGACATACCTTTCCAGCGAGCGTCAAGGCCGATTGTGATACAAGCGCATCGGTGGGCGCCGACATTCCCATGGCATTCATTGAAACCGCACCCTTTCCCATTGTAGCGGTGAGTTTTCCAGCACCGAGTTTGCCATCGGCTTGGATAGTCATTGCGAGCACGGAATTGTTGTCGCTGTTTGTGATGGCGTAGACTGCTTTGCCAGTTTTGGCATCTTGGGGGGGCCTTGGGTGTGCTTCAGTCAAGGGAGCCAGCGCCGTCAAGGCGAGGATTGTGTGGGTTGGGAAGTGCATGGTGGTGATCGGGGAGGGGTGCTAATTGAATGATGCCAAAGTATGAGAATTAAAAAATTATTGAACGCTGGAAATCGTAAAATGCAATTGATGTTCGAGGGCTTTGTGGTTTGATCTGAGTAGGACTTCTTTCAACGGCGACAGCGTCTTTCCTTCTTATACTCCCCCTTCCCACATCTCGTCTCTTTGCCAGAAGGCAAAAGCTGGACATGTACTGCGCATCGCCAAAACAGATTCTATAATCAGAAATTTCCTCTTCGAGTAACCTTCTAGCACCGGCAAGGAAATCCTGAGGCTCGTGGTTTCGGCTTTTCTCCTAGTCACCTACTCGCTTGCCTTAGTTACCACGCGGAGTTTACCCTGAGACCTGAGACCTGAACGTCTGACGTTTGACAAGTTCAGGGCAAAAGGCTGTGCCGCACAGCCCGCCCCAGCGCCCCCGTGCCCGCGCTATCGCCGTTTATGGCAGCAGCTATTCTTGATCGGGTAATTTTGTGATTCCTTAACAATCAATTGAATATTTTGCCTGGGGCAACGATGGGCGTGATTCTTTATGTAAGGGGCTGGTAAATGGCGTTTCATAGTTCTTTGAATTGGTTGAGATGGAGTGAGCAGTGGAGATTGGGCAATGGCTAATTTGCTTGATATTGGGTTGGGCGGGGTTTGGATGTGGGCGACGACGGTGCACAGTGTCTCTTCGAGACTGGCTGGTTCTCTTCGGCGCTAGGTAGCAGATGCGTACAGTACATTAAAAGAATGCACCATTGAAAATGAAATTGTGCTACCTTAGAGTTTTGAGATGGATGCCTGATAGAAAATGGTCAACGCTTGTGTCTATTCTTCTTTTTGCGCGCACAATGTTCTTGGAGATTTTCCAATGCAGGGTTCAAACTCTGGATGAGTGACGTACATCTTCGCAAGCCGGGACGTCACAGCACGGCTGTTCGCAAAATAACGATATTTTCGAGCTCGAAAGGCTGGAAGTAATTAATCGACCTTGCATATAAGTTTTTTTTTTCAGCTCCGGGCTGTGGTAATACCTATCAATCTATCCGGCTGAAGGGTATTTCTGACTCCGAATACCGAGAAAGCTGAGAGATGTATACATTTCTACACATCTGGGTGAAGATCGACACAGCCATGCCCCGCTTTGCCCATCTTTGTAAGCTGCGCCTCGAGGCTGTATCGTGAGAATTCACCGTCTCGCACTAGATACAAGTAATGACGGCCGGATGCGAATCACCGAAAGAAATGGGTGTAACGCTCCTTAAATAGCAGTCGAAGGTGTGAATATCTGAAATGCGTCATTGCAATGGTGATCTACGGTACAGGCGAGGGCGTTGAAAAGAAGGGTCGAGATGTCGGACCGAGGTTGCATTTGGCTCTCAGGGACAGCCGCGGACGGAAAAGCTAGTCTGGATTCTGACGTGCACTAGGTCAAACGTCTGAGAGCCACATTGTGTAGGTGGGGTAAACGAGAAAGGAGTCGTGTAATTACTCTTAGTAGACTTGAGTACTGCGTACATATGTAGTTGACAAATTCATTAGTGTCAAATGGTGTCTAGCTCTGAATTTCGAACCTATTCCAATCACTCTTCCGTAGGACATATGGCTAGTGCAGAACCCCGCGTGCCCCCATAAATAAGAATGGGTCATGTTTAGGGTTCTGAAGAGACGTGAATTGATTGCTCGTCCGAATGACCCGTCGGCGGTCGCAATCTTATAACTCGACGATCTATCATTGGATCACATGATCTGGAATCTGTCGGCTTTCTTCATGAATGAACCCCTTTTCAAGATCCCTGGGCGCCGGTCTCTCGGTCAGGGTCCAACTCCCAATAAACTGAACTGTTGGGGGCTGCCGCCGGTAATATAGGTAGCAGATAAGAGAGTGCTTGACTGGATCCAATAAGGCAACTGGAGCGAAGAATGTTCTCGGCATTACTCCGGCCCGCGGGTGCCACAGATAGCGTACTTACACCCTGGCCCCCTGCCATCCTTCGCCTTCCATCATGTCTATCCTCAGATCGTTTACGTTTTATCTTTCCTGGTGTGATTCCACCACTGTGATGGCGAATGAGTCTCGAGCTAAAAACTTTTACTTGAT
The DNA here is from genome assembly GCA_003073855.1 of Periconia macrospinosa. Taxonomy (NCBI): domain Eukaryota; kingdom Fungi; phylum Ascomycota; class Dothideomycetes; order Pleosporales; family Periconiaceae; genus Periconia; species Periconia macrospinosa. Next base: position 38,732 of record KZ805325.1, on the reverse strand, counting down.
CGCAACGTAACCAGAACGCAAATCCCTGAAATTACGAGGGCCTAGTCCATTTTGCCACGCCCACCAGCTTCGATATTATATATAGCACAAGGCATGTTGACGCTATCGAAAGTATTTACAGTACAGACGATACTAACCGTGAACTTAGCCCATGCAAGGTACTCCCGCAATTGACCACAGTAAGCGAACCAGTCCACGAGCGACTTACCGATTCCTTTCGGGCCAAGTATCGAATTGGGGAAAATCCCATGTAAGAGAAGGACCCCTTCGTTCGCTGAATGGTGGTTTAATTTGCCTCTCGCAGCAACTGGTAGAACGCTTTGCCACGTTGTCCGGACGACCTCAGAGTACCCAACTGATGGAGCTCGAAACTGATCTTTTCAGAGCTACATAGTACACTCATCATTCGAGAGCTAGCCAGTGCACTAATCAATACCGAATGTGGAATTACACAGTACAACATGATGATGCTATGGATGTGGGACTCGTAACAGACTCCGCACTTACCACTCTGGGAACACCGAGGTTGCCGACGATCCCTGTCCCCTTCCCCAGATAAGAGCAACAATAATCTGGCATCATGCAGTTCCAGTCGTTCCGAGCGGTAGGTGTGATGCTGCACGCAATACAGCCGCTCGACATCAGGGAAAAATTGTCGCCTGGAAACTAGATTTTCCTCGTGGTAAGGCTTTCTTTCATACGTGCAATTGAGAACGTCAACATCAAGCGTGTATTTCTACAAAAATGGCCCACCAACACACAGAGTACCTAGTCGAGATTAGTTTTGACTGTATCCGGCAGTTCACCAAGAAGCACGGGACGGCCTCCCTGGACCCACTGAACTAGGCCGTAGGGTAGAGCTCTCATCTCCACAACCCATGGCGCAGGCATATGGCCGTGAATGCGCTTTAAAGGGTCGATGATCCCCCAGATGTCTTCTGTGTTTGTGGGCCACGTACTTCAACAAAGACACCCTCAACCTTCCAGTACATTACCCTCGTTTAATATCTTTACTGCCTGAAACCTTCGTTTGGCGTATCTAATTTCTAATAATGTCTTTCACACACCGTTTCGCACTCCTCGCAGTGCTCCCAGCGCTCGCTGCTGCCCAGAAACTCAACGCCGCCTGCGAAGACGTGGTGATTTTCATGGCCCGTGGAAACGATGCCCCTTACCATGACGGCCGCACAACTCCCTTCATCGACGCGACCTGCGCCAAGTTCGCCCAGCAAGGCACCAGCTGCGATTACGTACGTACTAGTTGAGCCGGAGAACGACAGGAACAAATTGCTGACACTGTATCTAGATGGACGTTCAGTTCGATGTTACGAAAGGAGGCCCATATTGTGACCAGGTTGCTGAGGGTGCCCGAAACGGAATCTCCCAGATCACTAGCTTCAACGCGAAGTGCCCACAGTCCCACATTGTCGTCAACGGTTACTCTCAGGGTGCTCACGTCGCGGGAGACATCCTCGGAGGCCCCGGTGGATGCTCACAAGTCTCCACCGGTATCGACAGCAGCTCCGCTGCCGGCCGAGCCAGTACGTTACTACATAGCGTATCAATTCTTCAGCATCCATACTAACAATACCCAGTTGCTGCCGCCCTCCTCTGGGGTGATGTCCGCCACACTGCCAACCAGCCCTACAATGTTATCAGTGGAGCGGGCTCTCAAGTGTACCCTCGCGAGGGCAACGATCTAGCTCTCCTCAACCGCTACTCCTCCGTGCTCCGTGCCTATTGTGCTGCTGGAGACCCAGTTTGCGCAGGAGGTAATGTCGTTGCCGACCACTTGAACTACTTTGAGCTCTACACCGACGAGGCCTCGTCCTGGGTTGTCTCCAAGATCAACCAGTTGAGGCCTAGCTCTAGCTCTAGCTCCGCTCCCGCTTCCTCCACCCCTACCTCCACCCCTACTTCCATCCCTACTTCCACCACCTTGTCCACCTCGGCTGCTCCTTCCAGCTCTCAGGCACCTCCCACTGGAACCTCTGGCTCCGGCTCCGGCTCCGGCTCCGGCTCCGGCTCTGGCTCCGGCTCCGCTACCGCTTCCTCGACTGCCCCGACCCTTAGCGGCGCTCCCGGTACTGGCACCACCCCGTCATCTGCCCCCTCTGGTGCTGATTCTTACAGCGCAATTCCTACTTCTGCTCCTGCTCCCAAGCCTTCTGGTGATGCCCCATCTTCTAGCGTCCCGTCCACTAACAAGCACACCGGAACTCACCCCCCGTTCCCCGACTCTACTCCCTATGACGCCTGTGTCATCACCTACGAAGTTGTCACCAAGTACGTCTAGATCTGCCTGTATTGAGACGTGTGGGGGCATGGATTAGAGTTAGTATGAAGTAGAAAATATAGAAAATGTCAGATTTCAAAACACAAGTGCCTGCATAGTCGACATGATATGTTGTGAGTGTGTTTATGAATCTATCCGAATAAACAGTCGCAAGGGTCCTACAACCACGACATATTGTGTAATTACATCGTCCATTATTACCATCAACAGTTCCTCAGATCCAACAGTTTCAGAAAGAAATTCGTGCATTATGGTTCAAAACCTACCACTCAAGGCAGAATATCCCCCACATAAGCCCCATCTACCAGATCGAGCCAGGAACCACGAAAACCTTCCTCCCGCGCCTTTCTAACAAGTCCAACAAACCGGAGATTACTCTCCAACTGCGCCTTGCAAAACCTCAACGGCTCAAACAGTCTAGCAACAGCAGCCCCACGGTCCGGAAGCTCCACCGTAGCAACCAACAACGGAAAATCCATATTCAAGCCCGTTGCACCGTCCACGCTTTTGTTGCTTAGGGGAGATACTTCATCCAGTATGTTGCTGGCAACGGCCTCACCCCACTTGTCTTCGGCTCCGAGCGGGAATCGCAGACGGTGAGCTACGAGGAGTGCGGTTTGTCTGTAGATGCTGGCACTTGCCATCATGGTTTTTGTTTCGCAGGGCGAGTATCGTTTGAAGAAGTCTGGCGGATAGGCCGGTGACCAGGCTTTTATGCGGCGCTCGATGTCCGCGTATGGATTCTCTGCGGATATTCCCGGACACATTGTTTTGACAGCGTAGCTGCAATGGCAGAGGTCGTACAAGAGCGGTAACAGAGAGGACAAAACGCCACAGCATCTATCTACTGTGCACCGCGTACTTTCCGGGGGACGCAGAACGGGGACTTCTCGGCGGAGAAGGCAATCTACGATGTCGATCAGGACAGGATTGATGGTCACACAGTCGTATTCTGGTCGCTGTCGCAGGCCGGGGTAACAGTGTTGCACGGCGAGAAGAGTTCCGCGGGTGATGGTACGGGTTGCACCTATCCAGAGGACGGTGTTGTAAGCAAGCAGGATCTGGCCTAGCATGAGGACCACCGCGGCGTCTTCGATGTCCAAGGAGGAGGTTGAAAGTTTTCGGAATGATTGAAGGGATTGAGATCCGAGTGTGAGGTCCCATGCGGCAATATCTTTTTTCGGTTTGTGTTCAATCGCCATTACTCCCAGTGTGGCTTGGTAAGCGTGGGTCAGAATGTTGGGGGCATGGTAGAATAGAACCGTGAGAGTCTTCTGGAAGTCATCCGCGAAGGTCTCCCCAATCAAAAACGGCCGATGGATCTGGAAGAAGCCCTCTCGTGTTTGCAGAGTATGGAAAAATTTGCGTTCCTCGGATGCCAGGCTCATTGGTCGATGAAGTATCAGAGCAGAATGTGTGCTCAATGTCTCATATACATCCGCGTGGTGCCCAGTGTTTTCTGTATCATCCATGGTCGATACGGTCCATGAATTTGGGGGACCCTGTGCGTGTACTTTCTCAAGGTTTGGTTCCAGGCCTATGATCGAATATGTTCCAGATCCTGGAATACTCCTCTGTGCGACCGGTCTACGTCCCATTCGCATCTTTCTTCTTGCTTGACAAATGTGACCATTAGAATAGCATGCCACACATGATGATTTGCCTGACTCGAGATAGCATCGTTTTCGCTGTGAGTGGCACCGCTCGCATGCGTTAGGGTTACGAGTTCTTGGCCCACCAAAGGCCGTTCGCCTTGAGCTATTTGAAGGGGTGACATCTCTGATTGGAGTTTCCATTGTCGCGTATGTGTGGCATGCATTTCTGTTTACAGTCACCATCGTGCAGACAGGAGAGAGGGAGCCAGTGGCAGGTCGGCCTAGCACGAATAGGGTAGAAAGTTTCCGACAGGCCTAGCCATCTTTGGATTAGATAAAACATCGGACAAATCTAACTGGACGACACACGGAAGTATCTCGAGAAAGCCATGGACTATCAAGGGACATGCCATCTTTCCTCTCCACCTTTGAGGACGAGCGCAACATAATGTTAGTGCCTTACGCTTGTTTCCGGAGTCCTCGGGCGCTTCCCTGCTCACCAGAGTAATACAAGTATAAAGGGGTCACTCTCGACGTGCCAGGGACAGCTTTGTAGCTATCCAGAAGGCATTCGAAAGCACGTTCACTTCGATTGGAATAAAAAAACTTTTCACAATGGTCAACTCACCAGGCTTTTTGAGATTTGCGAGTCAGTATACTTCATGTGTTCGCGTTTTATACTCATCATGCAAGGCCCAAACGAGCAACGAACCATCATTCGCGAGCACGCAGGCGTTTACCATGGCATTATCATCGGAGCCACATATCAATTCGAGAAGAATTTCAATGTTCACGTGCCCGAATCCTTCTATAACGCACTCCACCAGTGCATTCAAGACCATCCATTCTTTTCGGTGGTAGTGGAAGACATGCACACTGACAAATCATATTACCGGAGCGTTCCAGAGATTACTCTGCGCAATCACGTGGACATTGTAGCGTCAGAAGCGGATAACGACGAGTCTGCAACCATCAAACGGACGCTGGAAGAACATCTCCAAGGCACCTGGTCACCAGGGATTCCCCCATGGAAGATTATTGTTCTGCCCTTGCAAGAAACCTGCTTCATCGGCTTCTGTTTTTCGCACACCATAGGCGATGGTCCCACCGGCCTGGCTTTTCACCGAAGCTTCCAGCGAGGCTGTGGCCGTCGATCGGATGATCTGAGAGGAGTAATACAATGTCCGATATTGCGATTCCCAGGACCATTCGACACTCCAGAGAGGCTGCCAATTTCCTGGGGGTACCTATTATCGCCATTCATCGCCCAATTCCTGCCAGCAATCCTTGCGAAGTCGTTGGGAATGAAAGCCAGCGTCTCGCCTGTGGACTCAAGTACTTGGCTGGGAGCAAAAATTCCAAGTATCGAGGAAGCATCGTACGTGAGCAGCAGGCTGACCCTCCGTGAAGTTCAGCCTCAAATATTACTCAATGCTCTTCAACAGGCGAGGAAGCGTGATGCCAAATTCACAGGACTCTTTGTTCACTGTGTCGGACGAGCGCTTTCGCAGCTCGTGACCGACCGCAAATTCACGAACTTTGTCAATCAAACAGCCATCAATATGCGAGGATCGATCGGCATACCGCAGGACGAAGCTGGTGAATATGTTTCTGGCACGTATATCAGATACGATCGCCACAAGTCAGAAACAGATTTCGACGAAGAAGATTGGAAAGAAGTACGCATTCACACCCTGCATCTTGCAGAATGTGCATCACGACTTGAAGATCAGGCCATTGGGCTGTTACGATATGTATCGAGTGTGAGGAAATGGATGATGGAAAAGTTTAGTCAGTCGCGCGACGGTTCTTACGAAGTGAGTAATATTGGCGCGGTCCATGGCGCTAGTGCAGAGACTGGACTTCCTCAGCAAACCAAATTTGTGTTTGCACAGCCAGGCCATGTACTCAGCGCTCCATTGGCATTTAATTTGGTCAGCGTGAAGGGCGGTCCGTTGGTGTACACAGTGACTTGGCAAGCCGGCGCGTTGGGTATTGGGGACCATTCCGAGGAGGACTTTGTTGCACAAGTGTGTGCGCTGATTGAGATGGACCTGCAGAATTTGGCTTGATATATTGGTGGATGTCAAATAGATTTACGAAAGCCCGTTACATGAACAGATACGTCGGACGTCTGAGGATTTTTTCGAGCCGAGTCTCAACGAACAAGTGGCTCAGCCGCTGATGTAATCGCTGGTGGACCTGAAGGGTTAGCGCACAAGTGAAACGCCACTATGTGGCGCCACCTGAACCCTACGTGGAACTGCGAGGAGCCAGAAGAGAGCCGTGTTTTCCGTTCCGCTAGCTCTAAGTCGTGACTTAATAGGACCGATTGCACTACTTCCGAAGGATGTGGGGTTCCGGCGATGATGCATACCCATGTAATGGCACTGCGTGGCGGTGTCAATCGGTGTGGTGACGAATGCTGGCATGATTATATAGAGCTGTCTCCCTGCCCTATATTTCTCATCTGGCAACTTTGAAAAAATCCGAAAAAACATTGATCAAGATGTCTGGTTACGGAAACAACTATCAGCAAGGCGGAAACCATCCCCCGCAGCAAGGGGGGTACCAGCAGGGTCCGAATTATAATAACAACGGTAGCTACGGCCAGGGCCCTCAAGGAGAGTCTGCAGCCTACTATGGGGCTGGAGGACAGCCTCCGTCCCAAGGATATGGGCAACAACCCCCAAACCAAGGGTATGGTCAATCCCAAGGTTATGGCCAGCAGGGTGCACCGGGCTATGGCCAGGAACCACCGCAGTACCAGCAATACGCGTCTACCGCATCTCACTCGTCCAATTCGGGGCGTAACTCCCATAATCAGGGCGACCAGAACCAGTATGGAGGTGAGGGTGATCCTGAAGGAGACCGGGGAATAGTACGTATACCCAGGGCATAGAGTACTCTGATAGCCCATTGGCACGTTTAGGACTTTACTGACGTACGGTATCTAGATGGGTGGTCTTGCGGGAGGAGCAGCAGGAGCATTCGGCGGTCACAAACTAGGAGGACAAGCCGGACATGGCACAGCAGGCACAATCATCGGAGCTCTTGGAGGGGCATTCGCTGGTCACAAAGCGCAAGACGCTGCGGAGGACTGGAGGCACGAGCGGAAAGATAAAAAGCAACATGAAAAGGAAGAGGAGGAACGTCGTAAGCAGCAGGAGCAGCAGCAACATCATGGTAGCTATCAAAGCTCCGACAACAAGCACGACAGCCGTACTCGCGGCGACTTCGGCGGCAACTTCACCGAGTCTTGCCAAGACATCCGCCTTGATGCTCATGGCGACTACGTCTTGCATGCGCAGTGCCGCAGAACTGATGGCTCGTACCAATCAAGCAGTATCAGCCTCAATCAAGTCATCGAAAATGATGGCGGTAGCTTTCGGTGGTCGGGTGGAAACAGCAACGGCGGCTCTTCATACACGGTTCAGCAGGGTGATACTCTTCGCAGTATCGCGGAGAGGTTCTCCCATTGCACGTTCGATAGCCTTGCCAGGCACAACAATATCAGCAACCCTGACTTGATCTACCCCGGCCAGAATTTGCAGATTCCTGGCGGCGGCACAAGGGGCGGCGGCAACTTTGGCGCGTCGGCACGAAACGTTAGACTGGCGGATGGAGGACAGAAGCTTGAAGGAGAGCTTAGCAGGGACGGGCAGTGGCATTTCAGATCCATCATTCTGGATGAGCGGATTAGCAACAGGAACGGCTGCTTGGAGTTCGTTTAAGCAATCAACAATTAGCGAAGTATGTCATACGACATGCCAAAACCAAGGGATTGAGGCTGCTTAATTTGTCTGTAGGCATTAATCAATATTAGTGCGGGTAGTGCCTTACGTCAGAGTTCATCGTTCCCTTCTTCCTCATCCTGCCACGTAACGTCAGTCATACAAACGATTGTATTTTTGCTTCCATGGATTGTTCTCCAATCTTCTGCATCTGCTCGTGTTAGAGGGTACTTCTAGATTACGTATCATCTTTCACAACAGGCCGTATTGCAATCTTGTAGACAGCAAGATGTTTTGGTCCCTATAGCCTTGCTTAGAGATAGTAATCTAAGTCTTCGCCCAGTAGATAGCGGCGGAAGATTTGATGCATCCGCTCCAAATACATTGTTAGCTACATACACGTATCAATGTATACATCAATTGATAGCTAGTAACAGCATGATAGAGTATCAGTGCACAAATACATAGAAGTATGTAGGTAGGGATCGGTCACACGGATGATCCGATCCGACCGTTCCTTCAACTTCATCAATGTGCATCAAATATCCCAGGTCCCGTGTTGTGTAAAGCACGCGATTGCAAGAGTTGGAACACCTGCATCAATCTGACACATGTAATGTACCTTACTGTATGATTGCTCAATGCCACATGAGTCAATGATGAGGCTTCACCACGGCACGGGCTGACCATCGTGAGCAGTAAACGTGCCCGAGCTGGCATGGTTGGCTCCGTCAATCACCAACAACAGCCCCGACACACTCTGCTCCATCGTCATGGGCACCGTCTTCATCCCCACGACGTTTGCTGTGCGCCAGCCCCTGGAGCTGGCTGGGAAGGGTATGCAGGTTGACGACCTTGTTAGCGCGGCATGTTGGTTGTTGTTTGCTGCAGACTAAAGATGTGATGGCGACCCACATCTTCCCGAAAACAAACATACAGTACGTATCCCCCATAAAATTGACAGCTATATGCTTCAAACGATGAAAATGACACATATATTTTAGAAAAATTTTATTTTATGTTCAACTTAAAAAGAAGTGAGCTAAAGACTTCTAAGGCGAGGCCGTAGATAATGTTTGTGTTGGTTTGCGACGGGGAAGAAATGTATTAAGCCGCCTCCGACTCACGCTTTGTTACACCCTGTTTGCAGACCGTTGCTAGCAAACGCGATAAAACCAGGCTAATGAGGGGCTATTTGCCATTGCCGTCGGGACCCTTCTCCCTAAATTTTATCTTTACCGAAGGGAAATGGGTGCCAGGGTCTAGCTCCTACTTTGCAAATTATTCATCAGCTAGTATTTAATGGAGAAATAGGATTGTGTTTGTTGCTTGAACACCCTACTGGTGAGACATGATCCGCGTAGGTCGCACATATTTTCCACCAGGTATTTGTTGTCTCTACCAGATTGCTCAATACGTCATAAGATACTTGATTTCCATCCTAGTGGTTTGATGGAAACAAAATAGTGCATATAAAAACTCATGAAGTTCACCATCTCCGAGAAATATAGTATTTCATTTGTGTCTGTCATGTTTATCTTTCTTTACTAGAATTTCGCGTCTACGACAATACGCATCCTTACCTAAACTAAGCCGAGCGCTAAAAGAAGGAGAAAAGTCTTCAAAGGCGGGACACCTGGATTACAAAAACCTGTCATGTTTAGGCTAAACGAGATACCAATCCTAGTGCCAAGTGCCGTCCACGACCAACACTCAGTCCCACCCGGTGTGACCAGATCCGGAGATGGAAATTTACTTCGGATCGACGCGGACACAAAAAACTTGTCCGAGTGTCTATGTCCGTCCTATAGTCACGATGCGAGAAGGCTTGTGAGCGAATTGCCGTTGGAGCGGGTCATGCTTCTCGATTCAGTGGAAAACAAGAAGTTCGAGGAAGCACTGGGCGCAAAGACAAGTATCTTTAGAGACAGAAACGGGTTCATTTATATAATGGGGGTAGGCACTACGACTTCAGGCGAGAACATATTGGCAGTTTTGGTTGGGAATAAGTCAAAAGAGAGTCTTCCAGGTGCGCGATATCTTGTCACTGATGGGATCAAATGCTGGAGAATGTCAAGTGAACAATTTGCGAGACATGAATATAAAAGTCCGCCATTTGAATTCATAAATAGTGAGGTCTTGCTTCAAGTGTTAGTCAAGCACAATTTCTTTCAACACGGGGTGACCGTGCCATATTTTTTGGAAGTTGGATCACGCACGTACTCGGACAAACTCCTGGAATGTGCTCAGGAATACGACAAATACAAAAGACAGCAAAACGTCCCACAGTCTCATAGACTGGAAACGGGCGTGCTTCCCCAACGGAGAGAAACACAGCAGCCGAATCAACCATATCAGCCGAACCGAACCCCTCCATTCCGTCCGCGGTATCAGTCCAATCAACAAAATCAGTTGCAAGCTCAATCACCTCAACATCGTCAACCCAATTTCCCACCCCATTCGGGTTATTGGTCACATCCTACTTCCTCAGATCGGGCCAATTTTGCACCTGAGTCCGCCTATAGACCCACAGATACTCATCCGTCTATTTTAAATCAATCAAACCCAAGATACCAAGCTAATCAGTCACCTATTCCTCATCAAAGTCATCAACCGCAGCATCGGCGTCGACGCCATCAACCTCGGCATCGACGTCGACGTTTTCAATCGCACCAAAACAATCCATCCCCTCAATTCAACAACAGACCTCCTTTCGACTGGCAAAATAGACAATGAAAAGAATTAATTACAGGATGCGCAACTCCCAAAAGTACTGGGACAGGAGTGAGAAGAGGGGGTTCGACGAATACTAGAAATTCGAGGCATTTCTGGAGATGCACCATTGAGTTAGTTTTTTGACATGAGTTGAGGTATCACATTTTAGCAAGCAGAGAATGACGAAAGATGTTTTTAGAATGTAACTTGTTCTTGGTGCTGTGGGTTTTTTTTTTTTTTTTT
>KZ805325.1:0-28139 GCA_003073855.1 Periconia macrospinosa | reverse complement strand
CGTGATTGGCTCAATTCGCCTTGGCGCGATATGTCACTTGACAACCTCGAACTGTGAAAAGGTGTAGTGTGTCACGTCGTATAGCGAGTGAACCAGTAGCATTCTGCCGGGTGCGCTCTTTTTTTTTTTTTTTTTTTTTTTTTTTTTTTTTTTTTTTTTTTTTTTTTTTTGATATTTTTCCCTTTCCTTTTTTGATATTTTCCCCTTTCCTTTTTTTTTTCTTTCTTCCTGTTTTTCTATGCTCATTTGTGCTTGTGATATGCAATTCAGAGATTAATGCTTACCTAGGTAAGTGGTGGAGTTAGGGTTCGTGCGGTGCCGAGAGCAAGCCGACAGGTGGAGCGTGAAACACGCACAGAACATCGGAAAAATTGCAGTGCTACTGAATTAACAGTTAGACATGTATGTTTGCATGCCATTTAAGGAGTAATCGATGAATGAAACATGCAAAATTTCATACATCGGGTGATCTGTTCCTATTTTCGACATTTTCGATATTTCGATATTTCGATATATCGTTCGGCATACCATTCCGTCGGCATCATGCATGCGTTTGGCCGCGCTAGTCGTTGATTGAGACTGAAATAAATCGGCGACTGCAAATAGCATGCTATTCATCCTTGCTAGCCAGCTGTATTGAACTATACCCCCGCATAGCGCACAATGCTTACCCAGAACGTTGCATTGCGAATGCTACCGCTTCCAAGGGAGCCAATAAAGATTAGCTTATTGCGGCCTCTCCGATTCAGACCCCTACTCCTGTAGAATAGGGCTGAAGCATATTTAAGTACCCTCCGAAGGATTCATGAGCTTCTTTACACGTTAACCGTCACTCGTTACTCTGCAACTCTTTTATTATCCAGCCTTTTTGCTTTCCACAATCGTTTTCCGTCCTCCTCATAATGAAATACTCGACAATAATAGCTCGGGTGTCCCTCTTAGCTGGATCTTCTGCCGCCGAATATGTGTGGCCGGACAAAAATGACCAGATAGAAGATGTTTACATGCTCCAGGGAGGGTTCAACAGGATGGGGTTCATAGACGGTATTCTATCTTGCGGGTTCGGCCAAAGTGAGCCCGGCCGACAAAATACAGCCGAATGGATACGAACAGCATATCACGACATGGCGACGGCAGACGTTGAAGCCGGAACGGGAGGTCTCGATGCGTCGATAATGTTTGAAACGGAAAGAGGAGAAAACAAAGGCAGCGCGTTCAACAACACATTCGGGCATTTCCTCAACTTTTATACATCAAGATCTTCAGCGGCAGATCTAGTGGCCTTGGGAGTGGTGGGGTCGATGGCTGTTTGCAACGGTTACCAGATACCGTTCAGAGCGGGTCGCATAGACGCGACAGAAGCGGGCCCGATGGGTGTTCCTGAGCCCCAGGAAGACCTTGCGACTCACACTGCAAAATTTGCGAAGCAAGGATTCAGCAAAACCGAGATGATTGAATTGGTTGCTTGTGGACATTCTCTTGGCGGAGTACACGGAGCCAACTTCCCTGAAATCACCCACGACAATTCCACCGGCCAAGTTTCGCATTTCGAATACGGATATTCTAATGAGCAATTCGACAACGTGGTAGTTCACGAATACTTAGCTAGCAATACCTCCAACCTTCTGGTTGCTGGTTCAAACGACACCCTGAACTCCGACAAACGTATCTTCGGCGCAGATAACAACGTAACAATGGAAGCACTCGCGGACAGCACCCATTTCCAGGAACGGTGCCAGGATGTCATGGGACGCATGATTGATACAGTGCCAAGAGACGTCGTTTTGAGCGAACCAATCAAACCTATCGATATCAAGCCATACATCAATCTCTTATCTCTGAACCAGAACGGAACGATCGACTTTTCGGGCTATATCCGTGTTCACTACGGGGGTGATTCCGGCCGCCCAAACGCGAGTGATATCTCAGTATTCCTTTCGTATAAAGACCGAGCCGGCAATGTCGTCAATGATACCATCTCAGCGCAGCGCCCGAGATGGCAGAATGGCATAGGCACTGGATTCAATCAAGTGAATTTTGTCTTCTTCGAATGGAACACCCAACTTGATCCATCCGCCGGGATAAGCAGTTTTGATGTCCACGTCACAACAAAATCCACTGGGAAGACTGAGGTTCATAACAATGTCGGTAATGGTTACCCCGTCCAAGACACCTTGCTTTATCAGATCAAACAGAGCTGCATCAGCATTAGTCCTAAGGAAGGGGGAGGTTCCGAGGGCCACCTCACTGTCGTTGCTGCTGTAAGGTCTGAGGCAGCTTCTGGAGCACAACTAGACATGCATTTTGTGAAGAAAGTGGCACGCCCTGGTGTTATGTTTCCTCGCTTTGAGGTGCAGGTTGAGCCCTTCCAAGCTATGGAGAAAACTTTGTCAGGATACAGTTTATTTGAGGTGAAGGACATGGTGATTGATGAAAAGAGTCTGAGCACGACTCTCGACCTTGTGCTGAGCGGTGGAAATAAAGATGCAAGGGTGGAATTCCAGAAGACGGGTTCCCTTACAAGCCAGAATTGCGAGCTTCTTTAATTACTCAGATGCCTATTAGATTCAGAATTGCCAGCGCATTTTGCTTGAATTTACGCATATTGATCACATCAACTTGGATTTCAAAGAATGAGAGAAGCTAATCACGGAGAATGATGATTTTGAATGGAAGCCAGCTAAGTACTAGACAACCGCTCGTTGGCATGAGCTCGTGACCAGCCGGTATTTTCTCTTTTCTCTCAACGTGAAGTCTCGCTCCAGTAGTACAGAAGCTTGCTTAGGTGTTCAGGATGCACCTGGCCAATGTCTTTGACTTTAGCATTCCCCTCGATAGGGTAGCTTTTGCCCAGATTAAGCCGGGAGATTGGATCAATAAAAATTGTGTCATCGGCAGGTATAATTTCAATAGGGTCCTTGTCCATGCCTGCTTCATACTCCCCAGCGATATAGCCTGGCGACGATCCTTGAGCATATACAATGGTGTGCTCACTCGCATTTTGACCAGGTTTAAGAACCCCTCTATGGCCGTATGTCGAAATTGGGCAGGCATATACATAGTCTTTTTTCACTGAAACAACCACAAAGCGCCGTATTTTTGGATATTCACCATATCGGAAAACGTTGCTTGATGCTGCTTCTCCGTACAACATCGAAAAGAGCTACATGGATTTATTAGTAGGGTCTTTTTTCGTTATGACTAAGGAGTAGGGGACGCACTCTTCCTTTCTTGAAAAAATCCCATGCTTCAAAGCCAGTGCGTACACGGAAGCCTGTACTAAATTAGATGCCCAACCTTTTGCCACCTCTAAGCAGAGCACTCACTCGTGTCTAATGGCTTGTACCGAGTACCCGAAATTAAATCGGGCAATCTCTCCCCGGTTTCTCTAGGAACTTATGGCATTTAATGAGAATTTCAGTAGCTCATGAACTATCGCACGGTTTTACTTACATTGTTCTGGCATGGTAGCTTGCTGCTCGGCAGGAATTTGCATTGGATTTAATCACGTGATGCATCGTACAATCGCGGTCGGTCCGAACTGTAATATGCGTAGCCCGTATTTGACATAGAGATCTGCAAGGGAGAAGAAGAGATCGCACGTGAAAGTTGATTGAATTGAGAAGGATAATCCGACGGAGGAGAAAGGCGGCCGATCCCATTCAGTGTGTGTTCTCTCGTCACAGAAAGTATACCCATTAAACCAGCCTCTGTAACAGTGGGCTTCTGAGAAGAATAGGGCACCGAGGTAAATAAGCTCTGTCGATTTGCTGCGCTCGTTGCCAGGTCAGGAGATGACTTTGGACGAAACTTCGTATTTGGTTCATCCAAATCATATCTAGTGGCTGAGCTATGGTATAAAAGATTGGAATCTGGTGCATGTCGAGTGATTTTGGAGGGTGGAGCTTCGATTTCTGCTACTGATGAACCAGATTTAGTTGTGGATTCTGACAACAAACAAGTCTCACACATGTACCCGGTAACCCTCTTTAGTCTTTGCGCAGACGTACTCAAATAATATCAGCAATACATTGGCCCCAGTCATTCCTATTGCTCTCTCCACTACCGAATAAAGGTGAAAGGATACAGACTTCCCTCTAAAAGAACCTAATGACCACTTCAATCGTCCAAGTACGGAGTATTGATATTCTCAGCGATACTATCCTTCAAAGACGTCCATCCATCCTGACCACCCCATTTCTTAAGAAGCGCGACAGAGTCCGATTGATCAACAGTCACTTTGATATGGTACGGAACAGGATAGTCGGCAACGAAAGTTTTCTGCGGACGAAGTTCGCGCAGGATCGCAAGGAAGTCGTTCCAGTGAGCGCTGTGGCCCCAGCTCTGCAGACGTGCATTCTTGACTTGAGGATCGAGGACGGCCGCAACGTGCAGCAGCGCTAAATCTTTGACATTCCCGTAGAAACCTACAAAAATTGACGTTAGTAAATCAATTAGCGATTCCTGCGTCAAATACGTATGAGAAACTGGCTTACTAGCTTCCAAAGGATCCATGGCGGCTTTGTTTCCCTGAAAAACGTGAACCACCCAGCTGGCGGGCCCCTCCACATGTTTGCTAGTCAATGGTTCCCCGATGATACCAGCCGGTGATACAACATTGACCGTAAAGTGCAGATCGTTTTCCTTAACCGCCTTCCAGACTTCCTTTTCGGCGGCGACCTTGCTGGCGGGATAGTTGGCCATGGCATGGGACAAACCATATGGGGGTGGAGCCCACGCAGCCTCAAGAACCGCATCGTTCCAGGAGTTCGGCCCAATGGTGCCGTTATCGGCCTTCTGGTCGAACGAACACGCCGTCAAGGCAGTGCTAGTGAACACGACTTCTTTGACTGAGGGCTCTCGCTTGGCGGAATTGATGATGGAACGGACTCCAGTTACCGTGGGTGTAATGACTTCGTTAGGGTCGGGTACAATTCTCGTCACATAGGCAGTGTGTAGGATGGCGACAACCCCCTTCACGGCCTCATCGTATGCGCCTTCAACGCCCATGTCTGGCACAGATACAAGCTCAAGGAAATGACTGTCAGCGTAGGTCTTGAAACGGCCTTGAAGGAGCCATTGGGACTGTTCAACGTTGCGAACTGTACCTCGGACACGGAAACCACGTTCGAGGAATTGAATGATGATATGAGAGGCGAGGAAACCGTTGGCACCGGTTACAAGAACCCAAGTGCCAGCGGGAATCGTCGTGGTCAAGGAGGACATGATGTTCGATTAGTACAAAGACTTGTGGAATGTGTTGTAAAAAATGTGTTGTAAAAGAATTTCGAAGTATAGCGTGTGTTTCTTCTCATCAACGATATGAGAATCGAGGCTTTAAATATTTTTGTATGAGTATAGGTGGTAAGTAGGCGAGGGCAATAACAATACGCCGAGGTCATAGAATGGAGGTATCAATCACCAACAATGAGTACAGCATGCAGTGATCTTTCATTCGCGCGATACAATATTGGAGATGCGTGCGATTACTAATTCTATGACCATTAGAAATCCTCGGACGAATATTTTGTATGCTTTACCCTGACAGGAAGCATGAGATTGGAGGCATCGCTTACTCCACCCCCCCATTTCTCGATTAGGAAGTGATATTGCTTGGCGCGAGAACTACAGCTGATCAGTGATGGCTGGTATAGGAAATGGATTCTAATTCGTCACATGATTGAAAACAATCAAGCCCGTACCTTTTGCTGCCCCAAACTTTCCACAAAATGGTGTTAGAGCTGGATTTTCCAGCTCGTGGAGGGTTATAAACCTTCTGAACATCCGTTCTACTAGTCCTCTAACACCAATTGATTCTATGCCGCCACTGAAATGGATCATGGCCATCACGCCTTGCAAATGCTTCCGGGCTGCACCATCTTCGCCAGCATTTGTCTGCAACATGCATCATCAGTCGTTTGTTTAGAAAGTCTCAAGATGCACACGCTATAATCAAAAGACTCTCACCTCATCTACCGCAAGAGCTAGAGCTGTAGCAACAGTGGCGGGTTTTACGGGGCTCTCATTTCCAACGATCTGCCCACGTAGTGCTTGGAGGCATATTCGCTTATACTGCAGGACCATGCGGGAGAAAACGGGGTGCTCCGGTCGGTGATACAAAATGTAGCGGCATGTACTGAGAAGAACACCGGCGGCCATAAGTGCACTGTCGGAGATTGCGAGCCCAACCCAGTCTTGAAAAACCTCCTTTTTGTGGTCCCCTGGCTTATCAAACACGTCGCAGTGGCCAATGGTAAATGGAAGAACGACCTGGATGTCTACGGAAAGGTTAGAAACAAAGAGCAGGGAGAATCCAACATGTGGCTGACGCGAGGCGTGGGTGACGTGTCACAGCAATTACGGATTTACGCAATCGAGAGGAATAACATACAGTGATCGAGAAGGAATTCTTCAACTAAAGATAGAGGCCTTGCCATGGATGAGAACGGGTCAGTACGGGAGGATACTTGGCGTAGTGGCACTGCAAGGAACCACTCAAAAATCGACAGATCCTGATTCGCTCCATTATCCATGGATTCGTCCACATATCTCTGCATCTGCAGGCGTCTCTTTCTGGCATGAATTTGGCGCATGATATGCGAATGGTTTGCTTTGCGAGACCCGGCTGCTCCAGATTTCATTGGATTTGACACAGTGATGAATTGGAATTGATTATTCTTTTCCAGAGACATATTGAAAATCTTGATACTCGGATTGTATCGATAGCAGGTTTCATAGGCTTTTGTACGCACAATGAGATTGATGTCTGGTTGTAGGCTACCTGCAGCCATTGCTGGAGGAAAAAGGGGATTTGAAGGCAGATGTTGGATTAGTCAGAGTCAGCCCCCACAACTAACTGCCAAGTCTCACTGCCAAGTTCTATATTGTCCTGGATAGGAAAGGTTAAGATCGTCTAAGCCTAAAGTGTCGTCCTTTGACGCTGCCCCCTGCAATTGCCTTCTTCGCCTAATTGGCTGGACCTCAGATTTCAAGATGTCGAATAATTACAACGAATTGGTGGTCGGGCCCGTGCCGTTTTTTGTTTCCACCCTAGAACTATTCCTACTATATAAACTCACATTATTCATCCTTTCTCCTTCAGCTTTCAAGAGTTACAGGTTAGGCAGGAGCGAAAATATGCCTCCACATCTTCCGTGCCGGATAACTTAGTTAGCATCCCAATATACCCGTCCGGCCTAACAGTGGCAATAACGCCTGCATCTTTTGCAATGCCAAAGATCTCGTACGCATCCTCTTTCCGCGATAACCCGTATGTCCGCATCTCAGCAAATCGCTTCACAATTGGTGGAATGTCAGTCCACTCGAATCGCTCCTTCAGCGGGTGCAGGACCACTAGATCGATCGTTCCCGCAGGAAACCGTTCCATCATCTCACTGCATGACAGCAAGGATGCTTGAGAAATACCGGATTTGTTAAGAAGATCGTTGCTCGCAAATACGATGATACGGTAACGGCCTATGGAAGGCATCTCTGTTTTTCGGCGTTAGTCGGACTGCTAATTATTGACAGCGCAAATCAATGATACATACCATCATGCAATTGTCGAGTAGTTGCATCCGCATATCGCTTCACTTCGACGTTGAGCAAACGTTTACCTGAAACCAACGCACCACTTGACGAATCGGTAGCTGCGGCTTGGGGTTTGGCTGGCGTCGTGGTCAATATGCTTGGTTGATAGTGAAGACCGCATCCGCTCGTGAAACCACTGCCTTGCCTGAAGACGCGCAAGAATTCTTCGTGCGTGAGGCCGGAACTTGAAGAACCTGCCGCCCCAATTTTACCAGAGAAGATGTGGGAAAAGGTTGTGTCGAATTCGATAAGTTGGCGGGCAGTGTCGGAGCGCTCCCACTCAAAGGTCTCCAGTATTGGGTCAGCCGCTCCTGAGGTAGGACGTGGCGTCAAGCCGTTGAGGCTGTGGGCCAGCTTCCACGCGAGGTTGTACGAGTCCATCATAGACACATTCATGCCTTGGCCGGCTTTCGGGCTATGAGTGTGGCACGCTGTTACTGTTATCATGTATTCGTTTTCAGGAGAGGGTAAAATCGAACTCACCATCACCCACGATGAACACTCTGTCGACGCCGTCGGGGGTTCTTGCAGAGAACTTGGGCGTCATTCGTTGACCTATCTGGTACGCAGCCCACCAGTCTGGTGTGGTCCCTTCTTTGATCTCAATGCTGTAGGGAGAGAAGACTGCACGTGCTTGCTGGAAGATGTATTCGAGTGTTACTGCTCCACGCTTCTTTTTGTCGGCTGACTTCTTGTCCGTTCCAGAGTCCTCATCCGTACTGACCTCTTCAGGTACCTGTACATACAGACGGGTAAGGTAGTCACCTGTGGCGATCTGCTCCCTAGGGATAACCATGACTGAGCCGGAATCAGAATGCACCGCACATCGCTTACGGATATCAGGAAAGTCTGTAGTCGCAACGAAGTCACAGACTCCCCATATATGATCCGTCGTCTCGCCCTGTAAGCTCAGTCCCATGCACGTTCGTACTCGTGATCGTGCACCATCCGCTCCAACAAGGTACTTTGTGCGAACGGAGCCTTGCTTTGTGCTGCCATCGATATGATCATATTCGTATTTGACAAGAATTGGAAACTCGGTATTAGATTCATCCACAACGTACTCGAGGAAGCGATGAGATCTCCGAATTGTATCTTCAGGTGCATACAGATGGAGATTCTCCTGAAGTATCCGCTCGATGCGACCTTGGTGAATCGTGACTTCGAAAGGGAAACGGGCAGGCACGTTCACGTCAGGGACGAACTCGGAGCGCTCAATACCTTTTATAGCGCCGTTGCCACCGTCCTGGGAACTTGCAGACACTGGATTCCAGAAAGCAACTTCTTCCATATGGCAACCTTCTGCTATGATTTCCGAGGCTATACCGAGAGACTGGAGCACCTCTAATGTTCGAGGTTGCAGGCCATCTGCTTGGCCAGCCTTCAGGGTTCCGGGCTTGGAGTCCAAGCAAAGCAGTGAAGATCCAGTGATGCCATATCGGGCCAGCAACAAGGTTAAGAAAAGCCCACTCGGCCCAGCCTGGTGTCAAATTTGATGTGAGTGATTACGTACATCAATATGGCCGAACTTGACACTTACACCTATAACGACAACTTCACGATTCTCCTCTACACTCGACGATGATTCGAGAATTTCTGGTCTGGGAGAGAGTCTTGGTAGGGGTAGGGCACGGGAAGGGAGAATCCGGAGGTCCCTCGCTGCATTCGACGTTTCTTGAAAGACGGGCATTCCGCAAAGATTTATGTATGCATCAATTGATCAATAAATGTTTGGATGAAGCTGTTCAAGCCTCGATAAATTGCACCGTAGAGCCTTTAATATTCTCCTGTTCAACATCCCTGGTGGGAAATGAAGAATGCCACAGTCACATGACATGGCCTTGGCGCCGGATGTTTCGGATCGCCGAGGATCCTCCGGCAACCTTAAAACTTCCGCTGTCGATCTCAGTTCCGGATAGTTAACGGTACAAGCTCAACTTTCATCCGAGACAAGCACGGTACGATGGTACAACCAGAACAGAGTTTGTCCCATGCTGCAAATCTAACGCCAAGAGGACGCCGTAATCATCCGCGAGTGAGCCACGCCTGCCAACGGTGCCGCGCAAAGAAGGCCAAATGCGACCAACAACAGCCGTGCTCTACCTGCGTCAAGCATGCTGCTGACTGCGAATACGGCATCAGAAGGCGCAGTGGTCGAAAAAAACAGCAACCTTACCAAAATCAAAGCAACGATCAAGCTGAAACGCCAGGCGCTCGCCCATCTCCGAGGTTTACTGCCTTGGACGTAGTAGGGGATATCAATCAGCGCACTCAGGGGACCGAATTTTATGGCACATCGTCTAATTTTGTGCTTCTCAATCAGCTGTTTGCATCCGCCCGGCAACATGACCCTTCCAGATATGTGAGCTCTGAGGACCATGAATCCATATCAGAGCTATTCCCCGCGGGTATCCGTAGCCACAATGAATTACCCGCTCTAGGTGGAGACCGTCTGCCCATTTCTAGCAGCCACCATGTTCAAACCGGCCTAACAGCCTTGTCCCAAGATCGAGTCTCCATTATCAATCTATTGTCAAATGAAGAGGTGCTTTCACCACCATCAAGACCAAAGACGCCTGCAGGCGTGCCAAGTGACCTACAGGTCGAGTCAAGGAGTACAGGGCCAATTTGCGGTGGTGTAAGGAACGGACATTCGGGATCAATACTGCGCGAGAGCCCCCTGGCCGTCCCTCAAAGCACCCGACCTGAGCATACCGCCGATATCATGACTCCCCCATGCGCCTCTATAGGTCAGAACGACAGGAATAACGTTGTCTCTCTTCAGGCTTCGAAAAGACGTCGTCTGGAAAAAGCATACATCCATGTATTCTTTAACAACTTACACCATCTCCATCCCATGCTTGACCCATTCCATTTTGAAGAACGATGCGAGAGAGACATTGGGGGGACGCGTACTACCACTGAAAGACAGAAAGGCTTCAGACATTTCTCCGCGCTTTACAACATCGTTGTGGCAGTAGGTGCACTTATCGCTGGAAGAAATGTTCTCGAGGATCTGGGGCCGGACATGCAAACATGCATAGTGGAATTGGTAGAGTCTGGAATTCCTGAACGACGAATATCCTCCCAGATAATCTCCCGCACGTATTTTCGAAAGTCCAAAGATCGATTGGGCGATACATCCGCAGTGTGTTCCTTGGAAAGCGCGCAAACGCTCCTTCTGATGGTTAGGGACTCTCATATTGCATGTCATTTCACTTGCTAATGTTTGCGCAGTCACTCTACTGTCAGAATTCGCACATGCCGCACAGATGCTACATGTACTGTGGTCAAGCTGTTCGTACTGCTCTCGCCATTGGCCTTGCAAACGAATCAGCGTCGATGTCAGCGGAGGACCGAAAAGCTGCGCGGCGTACTTGGTGGTGCATCTACTCCCATGAAATCGATATGAGCTGCAGCTCTGGACGAAGAGATAGCCTGAGGAAGCCGCATAGTTATCAAATACCGCTGCCTCTGATCAAAGATGTGACTATCGAGGTTTCTGGTGCGCCAGAAACTGAGAACAAAAACGTCGCCATGATAAACGAGATGGTACGCTTTGCGGCTATTCTTAGACGAATATCTAAAGAACTGTATCATGATGCCAAAAGCCTCACACTGCCAGAAAAGTCAACAATTGCAATGGAGCTTGATGGCCTTCTTAGCGATTGGAAAGCCAATCTACCGGAGTGGCTTGACTTTGGTACACTCTCCTTCCGAGAGGAAGAATGGGCAGGAAAACAGAAGCTTGTTCTCCACTTGAGGTACTTAAATGCTCGAATACTGGCACATCGACTGTTTTTGGCTCCGTCCACGAACGATCACTCATTGGATGTGTCGGATCACGTTGGACTCTGTCTGGACGCCGCACGAGAGACGATTCGCGTTCTTCACGATGCGTACGCTCATCGTCATTACTTTCGCACGTGGTGGTACAACTCAACGTATACTTTGTACGCCGGCATGATTGTTCTGTATGTTATCCTACAAGGAGCTACTGCATTGCGTAGTGAGGACCTCCTGGACGATGTGATTAAAGCACAGAACATTTTAGAATCGATGCAAGAAGCGACAGTGGCTCTTCGGAGCGCCAAGTTATTACGGGAAGTGTTGGGGATTGCTCGGTCGAGGAACCAGCGCGATGCTGCTAATTCTGGCCCACTTTCTGATAGCTGTACAGACCAGGTCAACGATGAAATTCAAGGGCAAAGGGATGTCAATGACTTTGTGCCAAACGCGCATCACTATTTCCCTCAAGCAATTTTTGCTACGGATGGACATTGTGCAGACCCTGGACCGCTATTCGCACCACTCATAGACCCCGGCCTACTACAGGACTTTACAACGGGGTTGGACGCTTCAGCAGATATAGACACCTCTGCATTTCTGTTTGAAGATCTCTACAATGATAGACTCGGCGTTTTTCCAACAATCGGCTCTGGCGTTTAATCTACATCGGGGACAGGTAGGTTGTCGATGAATTTGAACTTGCCATTTTGCCCAACCATTGCCTCTTCTGCCTTTTGTCTGCGTAGTTTTGCTGCGGCTTCATCGGTGACCAAAACGAAATCATAAGAGATGAGCGCAGACCCCAATTTCACGTCGTAAGCCTTCGCTTGTTGTTCATCTTTGACCTTCTGGAGCGGAACCACCAGAGAATCTTTGACACCAAATACTGCGTCTGTCGATTCGTATGGATCATCCTTCAGATATAGCGCACTGCAAAGTTGTAAGCTGAGGTCAAACAGAATGCGATTGAAGCCTGACTGACGTTATAAGGGGATCGTATCCCGCTTTTTTAAACATGAAATGCATGTGGCTTGGTCGATACGGATGACGATTTAACACCTTCAGAAGCTGTCCAACAGGTCCGTCGTGTGGAATGGGATAGGGAACAGGAACGATAGCTTTAAACCAAAAATTGCCGTTTTCATCGCTCGTTAAGATCGCCCTACCATCCGGTCCCGTCCTATCTGCGTGTTGAACATCGTAGAAGCCTTTTGAGTCTGTCTCCCACACATCGATCTGAGCTCCTGAAATTGGGTTCCCGTGAACGTCTTTCAGAGTGCACAACACAAGAAGCGGGTCTCCGTCTGAGTCCTGTGATATGAGACTGCCCGGATCACAATGTTCGGCTTCGTGTGTGTGGAAAGGGCCAAGCACAGTACCTTCGGTGCTTCCTTTGGGTTTAGGATGGTCGATGGAGTCTACTAGGAGAGAAAGACCTAAGACGTCTGATAACAAGATGAATTCCTAGGCTAATCAGTCATCTTCAGACCCACTGCTAGGGTTGTTTGAGCCACACGTACCTGTCTGGTATCGGAGGAGATTTGTCCAACTTTGGTCAGGAAGAGGAGAGCTATCATCCACTCGTCTGTGGTGAGCCTGACCTCCCTCGCAAGGTCGTGTAGATGCGTTACAGTTCGCTCGAGAATGTACTTTAAGCGGGCATTGGAGCACTGAGAGTTGATAGCGTGGACGTTCTCAGTAATATTCTCAATTGTGAGATCCTTTAGGCTGACCGGGGCTGACATGATGGAAAGGTATTCTAGTTTTGATTTATGAGCTCACTCGAGCTGGTGTGCGTATATGAACGATACTGTGCAGCCAGAATTGTAAGAACTATCAGAGATGATGCCTGAGAGATTCAACATGTCTAATTAATCCACGCTGACCCTCTCGTCTAATGCTCAGGTGTAATTCCCTTGATCCGGCATCTTTCTGCAACGATCCAATCACCGACCGTTAATGCCTTCCCGCGATTGGGTTCCGCTATTCCTCGGAACTTTCCCCTTTAAACTAGGGAACCCGTTAGCGAGGCGCTGTAATTCCGGAGTGGAGCGGGGGCCGGACCATTGAAAACATCCGACAGAAAAAAAAAAAGATCCGCACAACCGGAGAAAACATCTCGCCAGTCCACTGATCGCAAAATCCGCAACGTTAAGTATGCGGGCGACGCTTAACCCTCGGATCCCAAAGTATTACGTGAATTCGAATAACGCATGAAAACTTTTAAACACCGCTAGCATGGCAGCTTGCGCAGATCCAATCACTCTACATGGGTACCAGTCTCACAAATCTGCCTTCGCGTGCTCACCAGCCCACGCCCGTCTTATCAGCTCTTGAATCTTTCCCTCCTCGACCTTTCGAGGATTTCCATAGGGATTTCGCACCGCGATCGACGCAGCTCTGCCCAAATCTTCCTCCCGCAACCCATAATTGCTGAGCGCCCGGCTCACACTAAGTCGATCTAGCAGGCTGTTCAGCGCTTTAACGGCATCTCCTTCTGCATCTCCCAGCGCATACGCCAGGTCACGTGCAGCTGATGGTACGGCCGGGCTATTGTATGCAAACGTGTGCGGAAGTAAAATTGCGTGTGTTTCCGCGTGAGGAAGATTAAAGCTCCCACCTAGTGTATGGCATAGCTTGTGATGGAGGGACATTGTTGTGCTGCCGAGGCATACTCCGCAAAGCCAGGCACCGTAGAGTGCTTTTGTACGAGCTTCTAAGTCCTGCGGAGACGCTGTGATGATGAGTAGAGCTTGGGATAGAGCACCTATCCCCTCTTTGGCCATGAGACGAATGATGGGGTTTGTATCCGGTGCGTACAAGGCCTCTACGGCATGCGCAATAGCATTGATGCCGCTAGTTATGCTAATGGCTAAAGGCAAACTCATAGTAAGAGACACGTCATAAATAACAGTTTCGGGAATGATTGCAATGTCTCTTCGCGTGGTCTTGATACCATCCACCGTCTCACCAAGGATAGGTGTCATTTCGCTCCCCGCGTACGTTGTAGGAATACAGAAATGCCGAAGGCCGGTACGGATGCTGATTGCCTTACCGAGGCCAATGGTACTTCCACCTCCAATCGACACAATGCTGTCTGCCTTGAGATCTTCTGCTGCTTGGACAGCTTCCCGGGTTATCTCTATGGGTGTATGCATTGCTGCCTTTGAGAAAACTCCGACGGTATTTGGGGTCAATGCGTGCGCAAGTACATTCGCTTTTTCTGCTTGTCCTGGCGTCGACAGGATCAAAACTGCGTGATGCTCCCGACATTCTAGTCGATTCAGGAGCTGCGAGGATGATTTGCCTGCTGGACCAAAGATGACATGGCTCGGGCTTGTGGTGTAGACGAAAGACTCCATGTTGAGACAATGATGTGCTACTTCGATCTATTCGGGAAACTACACCAGTGGTTAAAGGGTTGAATGCGATGCTAGTACTTTTAGGGATACACAAACATACAAGAGCTTCGCAGAAGAACGTTTCGAATCTCAAAAGGACTTAACTTCGGGATACCTGCGCGAACTGCCGAGAACTTCATAAAACAGGATTAATATCGAATCATTCCATATTTTCGCGAACTTCGAATATATAACTCAAACTATATTCACCTGCTGCCACCAGCGACTGCATGTTGATACCGGATATAAGCCAATTTGTGTTAGCGTTGTCCGGAAGCCGGGTGATTTCATCTCATCCTTACCCAGACTACCTAAAAGAGGGAGAAAAAAAAGGTGGGCTATCTAGATGACAAAAACGTTACAAATGCAGACAGCAGGGTACCTATTACATGATAAGGCTTAGCGCCTTAAAATGTGTTTTAAGTAATGGGAAAGCGATATGACGGCTCTTCTCTATCGGGTGATTTTCATAAGGAGTACTCCATCCGGCAATCTTGCCGAGCCTGCACCATTGAACCCCAACGGCCTCGATTTCTGACAATCCTTCTTGAAAGGAGTACTAATTGGGACGAACCCCTCTCTATGTAAGAGACATAAACATAATAGAGACTGGTCAGGCTTTGCATAGCAAGGCGTCAGATGAAGATGCTAGTCGAAGATGAGGAGGCTACCTCGGAGTATCAATTTCTATTGGTCACCACACTCATCGCTTCGATCTAATCCTGATCAAACCAGTTGAGCGATGAATATCAGCTTCCAGTAGCGCGGCGTGGGCGTAAATTCTGAGCTTCGTCGAGACGGTCACTATGGCTATCCATGTTTTGGTTGTTTGTCTTTTTTTCATGCAGAGGTCTTCTTGCACGTGGTAGAAGCGCATGAATCTTGCCTATTTGTTAAGGCAGGGCTGTTCATAAAAGCTTCCGCGCAGGATGGAGGTGCGAGTCTCTGCGATTTTGGGCTTAACGAGTTTGGAGAGTTCATTGTAGGTTATGTATAGCTGACCTACTTATGGAAATGCCATTGTTTTTAACGTGAATAGGTTCGAGCGAGAGAAGACGTTATACCGGCGTTGAGACTACGCTAATTCACACGGCTTGTTATTCGAATTTCGGAACAATCTTTACAGAATTTTTTCCCAATTTTTATCTTTGTACCATTGATACTACGTCATTACCTCGACCCAAAAGGAAAAGCTGAAAGAGGAAGAGGAAAAATGTGGGCCACCTGTATTACAAAAAATCTTTGCAGTGTGATGGCGCACAGACATGGCAATTGTGCTCCTTTTCGGCGAATTCAACACGGATCTGGCCGAGCCTATCATGAACATGAACCCTGCGCAGCAAATTTGTCGGAGCTCCATAATAACTGATAAAGGGCTTCACAAAGCAATTTACATGGCTTAGATATTGCTTGGTAATGGACGTGTCAATGGGGAGATCCACTATCATCCAGCTCGCAAAGTCAGGTAGTTAGGTTGAGCCTGCGGTGTATTTATAAATAAGTGCGTACAGGTGGCGTCAGTCCCTTAATCCCACGTCAATATCAGCATTTTGTATTTCACCACTGATTTTCTTTCGTTTGACTTCATCAACAAAATGCCGAACATGCGTTCTATGTTCGCTACCGCACTGCTGGCACCTGCAGCATTGGCCACAGCCGAAAGCGTAGTGAACGCGCCCACACATAGTCCGCGATACGACTACATTATTGTTGGCGGAGGAACGTCGGGCCTCGTGGTGGCCAATCGCCTCTCAGAAGACTTCAATGTAACCGTTGCTGTCATTGAAGCTGGAGACGTCGAGCTTTATAACACCAACATAACCAGCACCTCAAAATACGGAAATGCCTTTGGCACTGCTATCGACTGGCAATACAAAAGTGCTCCCCAGGCCTACGCTGGAAACGCTTCTCAAGTTCTACGAGCAGGCAAGGCTCTCGGAGGAACAAGTGACTTCAATGGTTCGTTCAAGGGCACGAATTGATTAAGGTGCATGACTCTAACAGATCGTCTTGTGTATTAGGCATGACATATTTGCGAGCAGAAACTGCTCAGATCGACCTCTGGGAGCAATTTGGAAACGAAGGTTGGAACTGGGAGAGCTTGATGCCATACTACAAAAAGAGCGAGTATTTCCAGGAGCCAACTGCATCTCAAGTCCTGCGCGGAGCATCTTTTGAACCCGAGACTCATGGTACCTCTGGCCCATTGGCCGTTGGTTGGACAGAAGACATGCTCAATCAGGAGATTGTATCATCGATTAACCAGACATTTGGAGCACTCGGTCTTCCATTCAACAAAGAACCGAATGCAGGATCCATGCGCGGATTTACAGTCTTCCCAAAGACTATCGACAGGGCGAACAATGTCAGAGAAGATGCAGGACGTGCGTACTACTGGCCCGTCTCGAAACGGCCCAACCTCGATATTTTCCTCAATTCGTTCGTGGAAAGAATGATCTGGCATCCAGCTTCGAACAGCAAGGATAACAAGCGATCTGCGAGCGGCGTTGTTTTCGTAGCCAATGGCACGCGCAGTACAATCTTGGCCAACCGTGAGATCATCCTGTCAGCCGGAAGTCTCAGGTCGCCTTTGGTCCTTGAACAGTCTGGCGTTGGAAACCCTACGTGAGTATCTTAGTAGAAGCTCTGCGTGAAAAAAAGACTGATCACGGTTGCAGTATCCTTAAAAAGCATGATATCGATGTTGTTGTTGATTTACCCTTTGTTGGCGAGAACCTGCAGGACCAAACCACCACCGATATGTTCTACGCTAGCAACAACAGCACTAACGCAACGGGTGCCGGAGGTTATGCGGCTTATTTCAGTGTAGACGACGTATTCGCGGAGGATTTTGATGCTTTTAACTCAACTGTCGCAGCTTCAATCAAGCAGTACGCCGAGCTGACAGCTAATGCTAGCGGTGTCATCGACCGCTCCGTAACCGAACGATTCTTCCGCTCCCAGTACGATCTCATCTTCAAAAACAAGCTCCCAATTTCTGAGATTATTGTTACGCCCTCGCCTACTGGGACTGTCAGTGTCGAGTATTGGGGTCTGCTGCCGTTCTCCCGTGGCAGTATCCACATTAACTCCGACAACGCTTCTGCGCAGGCTTCCATCAACCCCAACTACTTTATGCTTGACTACGACGTCCGTCAACAGATAGCAACAGCAAAGATGGCCAGAAGATTTGCCAACACAGCGCCATTTTCCATGTCAATTTCAGACGAGACCACTCCAGGACTCAGTGCAGTGCCGAGCAATGCCTCAGATGCCGATTGGGCGAAGTGGCTGAAGTCAACATGTAAGCTTAAACCCCTTTACTAAAACAACGTAAGCTCAAGGCTGATAAGACGGGACCTTTACAGACCGCTCCAACTTCCATTACATTTCAACTGCTGCCATGCTTCCGCAGGAGCTCGGTGGTGTGGTGGACTCCAATCTTACCGTTTACGGTACCAACAACGTCCGCGTGGTGGATGCTTCCGTCGTTCCGTTCCAAGTCTGCGGCCACCTGACTTCGACGCTGTACGCTATTGCTGAGAAGGCAGCCGATATGATCAAAGCCCGTCATGCATAGGTCTCAGACAAACGGTGATAGCCGTGTCTATGAATGCGGCCATATAAATCGTTGCGATGCCGTTATGAAAGTAGTTTGGCTTTCTATTCGGGAGAGAGCATTGATTCGTTTCATCCGTAAATAGTTTTAGATTCTCCTTTTCAAAATATTTTTTATTTTTATTTTGTGAGTTTTCAGTACCTGTATTGGAGACAGGTAGGAATACCATACGTTAGTAGCTATCAAGTACAAAGAAGAGGAGTACAATGTAGTCGATAACATCGATCGTCAAATGGTAGCGACACAGAACCATATGGATAGGGTGCGTCGTCGAAGAAGATCAAATAAACGCGCGATTTTCGTAACTAAGAGTCTGAATATGCTTATGATTGCACGTTCGACTCTGATTTTGTCCTCTACATGTGGATGTGTTCATGGCGACTGTTCTGATTTGCGATTTCTTTCCCTTGAATATGGAGTGCGACATTATCCACCAATCACCCTTGCCGGCAGTCTTCATCAAATTCACACACCGCGTTCAGTAACTACCATCCACAGTTCCTTTTGAAGGAAAATTCCAATATAGTTATTGGACTGCCATGGTGTGGCTGGTTTGGCAATTGACCAATCGAAATGTCTCAACAGCTACCGATGATTATCAGCGAAGGAAAATCAAGCCGAGCACCATGATACTCACCTCGAAGATAACCTTGTGTATTTCCATCCAGGCTATAGGCTTCCCAAGACATTGATACTTGCCATACCCAAAAATCATTTCGGTCGTTCTTCTCATAATCTCCAGTCTCTGCTTATCCTTGTCGTTGAGCGCGTTGAAGATCCAGCGTTCCGGGCGGAAAATGTCTACATCTTCACCGAAGAGATCTTTTCTGCGTGCAAGTCCAAGCACATCGTATCCGATGTTAGTACCCTCGGGGAAAAACGTAGAAACGCCGTCTACAACGAGTGTATCTCCGCCTTTAGGGACAACCTTGGGCACTACGTCTGTGATCGCCGGATGGATTCGTAGGCCTGTTATGTGTTCAGTAACTAGTTGACGCAATAGGAGAGAATGAAAGTTTACCCTCTCGAATCACTGCTTGTAAGTACGGCAATGTGCTTGCATCTGCCTCGGAAATGATCTGCTCGTTTTGTACCAATCCATTCTTGACTGCGTTATCGATTTCAGCTTGCAGTGTTCTGTATACCCTCGGGTGAGAAACAATGTATAGCATTAGGCATCGGATTGCAGTCGCTGTAGTATCGCTTCCGGCTAGGATCTGCAACCACGCCTCCGTAAAGATATCCTCTTTGGCCATGCCCCGTTGGAGAAAGCTGGCCATCATATCGCTTCCCTTCTCTTTTCCGCTTTTTTGAGCATTGTATCTTTCGTTAATGAGACGTCTCGAAGTCTTCATCATCTTCCCGTGGCCAGACTTATCCTTCTCCGATGGTCCTAGAAGACGCGCAAGCGGCGGCCATTGGAAGATTGGCGTCAGCCCCAGCGCACAGATGTACATCATGATCTTCATACCCTCTTCAGAGGCTGAAATATACTCATGCACATCCTCGTCCGCTTTGAGGTCCCCGAAAGCTTGCCCGAACCCAATGTGACTTATAACATCTAGGGTGAAGTATTGAATTTTCATCGCAAGGTCCATAGGTTTGGATGGCCTGTTTGGATCTGAAGATGATAAGTATTTGGACCTGATGAGGTCAATAAGCTCTTGAACGTGGAAATCGATCGTGGGTTCGAGTGTGATATTTTCTTTTCCGGAGTACCCAGCAGCCATTTTCTGCCTTCTCTTTGTGTGCGTGTCTTCGTCAATTAAGCTGAAAATATGATCCTTTCCTGGTTCAACTCGCGTAGCTCGATTATACCATGCTGCTCGTGTATAAGGAGACCGGACTGCACTCATGTGGCAGAGAAGATCGGGCGAATTAGTAATTAGATCGTTGGGTCCTACGCGTATGACGCTACCTATTTAATTGTTAGCTTGTCAACTCGAGACGTATTTTAGCGGAAGTAGGAATGATTTTTAGTTGCTTGCTACTTGCCATATTTGTCTGTAGCATCGCGATACCATTCATGGGAGCGAAAACTGACGAGGGCTCGTATGTGCCATAGTTCAGACCAGCCAGTGCCGAAAGGCCCTTTAAACTGGCTAAGTCTTCTGTACGCCTTGTATCTGAGAGACCCATAAACGACGATTAAAACTCCAAATAGAAGCCACTTGGCGGAATATAGATCTGAGAGAATTGCCATAATAGTTCGAAAACGCGCTATGTGATATTGCTTAGAGAAGAGCGCACTTTCAGGCTATTGATGAGCCTTTTATGTATTCCGAAGAGATAAGGAACGCCAATGGGCTGATGCTTTGTGCAACTGGAATCCCCAGTCGACTAGGGTTTGAAACGGGGTTTTTACCCTCACCGATGGGGCCCATACTTGGCTTCACCGTTCAGCGTGTGAATGACCAAAATGAGCGCCAAATTTGATAAGCTGCTCATAATTGGATGTAACGATGAAATGCAGAAGTGACGACACCTTATTATTGATGAGCAAAGGAAGAGTAATGCGTATCAAAGTCACAAGTTCTCATGGTCACTACTAAGAAATTGAATCCATATTGATTGCGGGCTATTCTGAGGCTCGCATCGATAGACCTACCGTAAAAACTCGCAAACAACGTTCACGCCAACGCTCTTGGCAACTAGCCCTAGGGGTGTAAAGCTACTGGTGATTCTAAACGTTAAACATCCACAAATGCGAAATACACTTGAGCTGTGCTTAGTCAGCTAGCATTACGCTAGTTATGCGAGTAATACACAGCACCACTAAGCACTTGTTATACGAGCCTTAGCCGGATAAACAACCCTCCGCACGGGATAACCATCAGCGGAATTATTTAAAAATCCCTATAGACTACATCGATATTGTTAGCAACTCTGCACAGTACAAATTCATCGTTGTCCTCGGGCCCGTTTAATTCTGAAATCTTTCGCCCTAAATTGACTCGTTCGTCTAGTTTGTCAGACAGCACTTGAGGCTTCCAACGAATATGGAGCTTTCAATGTTCGGATTGACGAACCATCAGTGGAATTCAGTCATGGGTTTTATTCTTTGCGCGTTTTGGGGAGGCGATATCGTGCCAAGCAAATACTCGTTTGATTTCAGCAAAGCGACGACGCAATGCCAGAATTTCGGCAGTCTCGTAGTCGCCACCTAGAAGCCTGTCGATACGCCTGCGTTGTTTTGGGGTTATTTTTCCCGGAAAGGAGCCCTGACTGAATACGTATGCGGCCATTTCAGTCTCCCATTTTTTGAGCATCGCGTCAACTGTTTGTAGGCCAGGATTAACCGAAGGGGTTCTTGCCGTAATAGTAGAATATTCCAGCGTTGACTGATTGTTATCACTAGAATCTGCAACTAAGTTAACATCAGCAGCGGGAGTTTGATGAACCGCTACCAAGCAGATGATTTGACCTTCAGATTGCGCGCGAAGCTTTTCGTCCAACATGAACAAAGGCTTGACTTTGATGTCGTGGTATCGCTTGCGTAAATTTGCGCCGTCCGCAAAGTCCTTATCAAACTGTTCGTACAGGAACTGATGCTGGTATGCCGCCAAATTCTCTGGAACTGAGCCACGACCGCCTTCAGGAGCAATGACCTTGTTCTCCCAGTCGGTAAGAATGTCGAGTGCGACCTGAACTGCCGGATCCGTCATGATGTGAGTATAGCGGCAAAGTGTGGGTGATTGAGAAGGAAGTTCGTATATTGCAGGAAAGAGGTCTAGGGTGATCTATGGGTAAAGTAAGTAGTTATGCATCAATTAAGTTATTATACATCAATTAAGTACTTATGCATCAAATAAGTACTTATACATCAAATAAGTACTTATGCATCAAATAAGTACTTATACATCAAGTAATAGATCATTAAAAGGTTTGTTTATCATAGAAAAAAAGTTATATTATATGGTTGAAAACCACAACCATTGGATACGGATATTCTGTTATACATTATAAAATGATATCTAAAAACATTTTTTAATAACCAGGTTAGAGCCAGGTTGGTTAGGCGCCTCATTTGGGTTGAGGATTTGTTATGTTCGAATCATAATAACCTGATATTTTCCAAATATATTTTTTATATATAGGATATATAAATATATAGTAATGTATTAGATATGTAATGTATTTTTTGGTCTATTCCCGAAAAGGATTAGCTTCGCATTCCCCAAGATTGACTGGCCGTCACCTTGAATTCCTACATAGCCATGTATTTCCCCCACAGAACTAATGGCAGATAATTGATATGACGTGAGACTCGAAACCTTTCTGTTATATCTATGACCTGTAAATGGATTTCTATACTAAGAAGGTGATACGCCACGCACGCGATATTTTGTTCATCATGTGACATTGACCATTCACGTCACCGTCAAATCAATGTTCACCTACTGCACGCGCCCAGACCACCCATCGCTAGAAGAGCGGTGCCTTGGCAGATCACAGAAGCCACCAAATGCATTGTGTCCACACCTCTCTCTACGACTGCACTGCGTCTTCTGTGCGCCTCGCAGTTTACTAGTCCTCACAATGGCCAACTACTCCTCCGTCGCTCCTGAAACGCTGCCAGCGAATGCTCCTGGCCCTGTACGCCTGCGTCCCAAGCTTGAAGACCATGACGAAGTCAGTCGCTTCAGACATGGCATGGGCAGTCGCATGAGTTACCTGTTCTGCCTCTGCTGCGGAAACGAGCGCGACCATGCCCATCGCAAAGATTGGTACAACTGCCGTGAGCCATGTTGGTTGTGCGGTACTGTCCATGCACGGCGCCCGACTGTCTGCTCCAAGTATAGTGGCATGCAAACTCTCAGCCAGTGGAACAGGCGAACAGGCTTGACGAAATACCTCCTCGAATCCAAGCAAGCACAAGGAGCCTTTTTCGAGAACATTGAATTCGCTCCGACCAACGGGAGCTCGGAGATGACCTTCTCTACCTCTGTGAAACAGGTACAAGGATCCGAAAATGCTGGCAGGCGTGGCTCAAACCATCGCGGCGGCGGTCAGCGCAAGAGCAATACCAAAACCAAGGATCCGCTGCGGGTCGTCCAAAAATCACGCATTGATCGAGCGGGTTGGAGGGATAATACCAAGGACAAAGGAAAGATCCAGCGTGGCCTTGACGACTTTGGCGATCTACTCTCCAACGCAACCACAGCCATGGAAGTTGAAGCGCTCTCGGAAGAAAAGTCACGTTTGAAAGCAGCTAGACCTCGCTGACTTCAAGCTAGAAGCTCCTCAGTAAGCAATGATTGTGCGGTCAAATAGAATATCGTGGCTGCCGACAGGATCTAACTGACGACTTTCACTTCAGTTGATTTGTGAGGATGCTACGTCAACAACGGAAATCGCCTGTACTCCTAACACCAAAAGTGCAGCCGCCATGAATGCCATTTTATTGGTCGGACAAAATTACGACTCACCGGATCATTATTAATCAACTTGCGTCTCTTTCATAAGCCCCGTTGTGGCTCAAAACACTTTATCAAGTACACATAGACCGTTACCGAGGGTGATGTTACTGTGCATGCCGCGTGAAAATTCGTGAATCTCATCAACGGCGCGTGGCCACCGCCCCAGATCGTTATAAACGAAGAAACTATGATCAGGCTTAAAGTCATCAATCGTCTCGCGAACAATCCCATTACGCTGCACCCGCATAGGCTCAATCAAAAAAAACACCCAGTTGATGGATGGCCCAGAGAACCTTATACAAAGGTACATCCATATGCTATCTTACACGTCGTCCCCCTTGCAATAATAACTTGCTAACTTTCTATTAGGGGCATCCCCCTTAGGAGGAAGTTCACCTACGAATATGACACCTCGAAAGAGTCAGTTGGTAGTAAATACATCTTAGATTCACAACCATGTGGCGGGGTTTTTAAAAAAGTACCAAGTATTGCTTTTCTAGCTTTACTATCAATTTAAAAATCATTCTATATCTTTAAAACGTATACTATAGAGAGATACTACTTTTTTAAATCTATTATTTAGTAAACATTTCTTCTGTAAATAATATTTTTTTATTATCAAATAGATAGTATAACAATGTTGAAAAATGTAATAATTCAGGGAAAGATACGAGACTCCTATATACCCTTTTGACTATTACCATATTGTCAGCGTACAAACTGGTGGTCCTTTATAGTCGGCCTCTGTTTTACCTGTACCTAAAATCTTCTCACAGACTTTCCCATCCATTAAACCAGTAGCTCTAGCCGAAGCAACGTACATATAACCCCCACCTTTATCTGGCCGGGGACGTAAGACAAGAGGCAATGGACAGCCAA
Source organism: Periconia macrospinosa (assembly GCA_003073855.1). Lineage (NCBI taxonomy): Eukaryota > Fungi > Ascomycota > Dothideomycetes > Pleosporales > Periconiaceae > Periconia > Periconia macrospinosa. The sequence continues at coordinate 3,441 of KZ805325.1, read as the reverse complement.
ATAACACCCAGATTTCATCCTTTGGTTGCAGCTCTAATCCAACAGCTAATCCCACCCGCTTCGACTCCGTAGCAAAGAGTATGCGACGAAGAATGGCGAGTCGGACCAACCAGAACGAGCTTTTTCTTGACTGTGACATGGTTTTGGATATAGTACCATTTCCATAGAATATATCTTCGAGACTCAGGGATGAGCAATCCCTGGTATTGTTCATCTGGACCAGATCATTGAGAATCGATCTCTTTTCCTCTATACCGTATGGCTGAGTACGACCGGCATGTGCCTGGTAGAATTTATCCCCCCAAGGCGGAAAAATAAGATCCAAAACTTGTGAATCAAGCCATGGGGGGTTTTCTTCCGAGGTCTGTATCTGCCTACAGAAATACTCCAGTGCGCTGGTCCAGGCCGAAATCGGTGTGCTATGTAGTGTCCCACCTGGATTGATTTCGGTAACCCGATCTAATAGTAATCCGCGGACTGTGATTGCTAGACCATCTTGACTGATGCGCGCATTCGATGCAGCAATCTTGCCACTCGCGCGACTAACCTCAATGTCCCTGTACGGAAAATCTGGCTCTCGCTCTGGTGCTGGTATCCAGCTCGGAATACTCGAACTCGTCTGTCTTCTGGGGAAGTAGCATATGAAGAGTAGGCTCTGATATTTCTTCATAAACATATTTATGAATTGTGCGTAAACCTGGGTCAAAGAGAGTTGATAATCAACGACACATTCTCCGACGTCGATGTCAGCCAAAATACCAAGGAGTCCGTAAACGCGGTCCTGTGGTTGAGAGCACCGAAGATAGGCAGTTTCTATGAAAACATCCAATGCATTGTAAGTATCCGTTGATTGGATTTGCTGCCGAGTGATCCCTTTGCGTTCATAAGGAGTTAGGTCATTTCGTGCGAAGAGAATCCCCTTCAGGAATATGTATTCGGAACCAAGGTATTCCCACAGCTTGAAGGCAGTAGGGTTCTTGACTTTGTTGGCAGAGTGCTCGGTGCTTGAAGGTGAATGCACCCAGGTCACGTGATCTGCTTTGACCCACATATATATACATCACCTTCCGTAGTACTGCTCCATCACTTAATTAATTACTTCTCCTCTATATAATATTACTTTTATACGTAACTTCTAATAGGTTATAAGCCTAGAAAAGCCTTTCTCTTAATCTATTAGAGATATAACGTAGCACTATAATTATATAACTAGCTACTAATATTAATTAGCTACGTAAATTAACTTATAAAATTAAACTATCTACTTACCTATACAGCTATAAAAAAGAAGGTAATAAAAACCTCTAAAATATAATATTAAAAGGCTAATATTAAAAAATTAAGAGGCTAGTACTAAAATAAGATAGCTAGTGCTAAAGTAGTAGCTAAAAAAACCTTAGTAATTATTTAAAGAACTACTAGCTTCTAACTACTTTACTAACTACCTTACTAGCTACTAATAAACTTAACTAAAGTATATATAAAAAAAGCCTTCCTTACTTATAATAATAGCCTAAACTTATTAATACTACTACTTTTTTTACCTAAAACTACTTATACTTATAGTAAGTAGCTAATATCTTAATTTAAAATAATTTTTTTACTTTACGTAAAAATTCCTATTAATATATAAAAGTAATAAGTAAAATAGCCTAGGCGCTTTTTACGTACTACTAAAAAATAGTTTAAAAAGCTTTACCTACTCTATAGTAACTCTTAATTTAATACTATCTACTTTTTTATTACTTTACTTTTTTAGCTTTAAAATACGCTTACCTCTACCTATACTATTACTTTTACTTTTACCTTTAACCTTTTTTAACTTAAACGCACCTTTAGTTCCTTAAAAGAAATACTAACGCTTACTCTTACCTTTACCTTTATCCTTAATAGATCTACCTTTCTCTATCTCTAAAATAGCATTAAGCTCTCTCTATTAATTAAGTAGCCCTAATTATAAGCTTTTAAAATAATAAAAAAGGCTCTATAAATAGCTTTTTTTTAAGTACCTTTATTACTTAAGTAGCCCTACTTAAATTACTAACTAGCTATTAGAAATAGGCTAGAGATATAACTAACCTTTTTAGTATAAGTAGTTTTATAGCTCTACTAAAGTAAAATAAAAATAAACTTATACTTAAGAAATAAAAAAAGCTTTAGTAAGAGAAGTAGGATAAGGCCCTAGTAATAGTATATAACTACTATAGTATAAATATAAAAAAAGAAATTAAAACTAAAACTAAGGTAGCTATAGCTTTAGAAAAACTAAAAGCCTAATTTATATTAAAAGAAAGCGTAGTTTTTTAGCAACTTAATTAAAGCTTTAACTTAATTACCCTTACTAATAATAAAAATATATCTTACTATACTAAAAGGCTACATTACGCCTATAATAATATCTAAAAGTTTAATAAAACTTACGCTATTAGTAAACTCTACTTTATAAACTATTTTTTTATAGGTTTTAAATCTAACTATATTACTTTTTTTATAGCCTTTTTCTAAAGCTATAGCCTAATACCTACGTAAAACTTAGTAAGTGTAATAATAAAAAAGATAGTTACTTTTAATAAGGCTTTTATTACTATTAAAAAAAAATAATAATAGTATAAAGCTATTACTACTATAATAAACCTAATTACTTTTACTACTTATAGTACTAGCTCTACTTATTATAGTAGCTACTAGTGCGCCTATTATTATAGAACTACGTATAATAAAAAAGACTACTAAAAGCTATACCTATATAAGCGTAATAAATAGGCTAAAAAGTAGAACGCCTTTAGGCCTTTATAGGTAAATAAGCTACTAGCTCTACTAACGCTATAGCCTATAGTAGATAATTAGCTAAATAATATTATAAAAGTAATTAATTTAGCCTACTAACTACTACTTTTTAAGCTATACTAGCTACCTATAAAGATTAGTATTATTTAATTTATTATAAATATAAAGAGCCCTACTAAGGCCCCTACTAATAAATTCTCTAAAATACTTACTAAAAACTAAATACTTAATATAGGTATAAATTAATATATAACTTACTAAAGAAAAGCCTTTATTCTAGATACGCTTTAGCTATATAATACTAAAGTATAAGGCTATAATAGATACTACGCTCTAATATATATAGTGTTAGATTGCACAGTGATGATTAAGTGAGACAATCTGTAATAATTGTGATGATTGTTTGTTCTGTGTTGTCTCGTCGGTCTCTTTAAACCTGACGATTTTGCTATGTGTCCCGGTGGGGAGCCGGTGTACGCTTGAAACCAACTATATCATGTAGACGTACTCTAGTAATATACTCTTACTAATAATACGGTAATCTGACACACCCCCTCAGCTTGAACCCAGTTCAGGCTGGACGTCACCCAGGGTATCCTCCAACGATTGTAGGTCAAGTTCACGGTTAATTGGCCGCTTGCCCTGTTGAAGTCC